>WOVY01012619.1:135000-212117 GCA_013436015.1 Rhipicephalus annulatus
TGCGATAAAATGCGATCACATGAACACTCCGTGCATCAAGAAATGAGTGGACCGGCACTTAGTCAAAGCAAGAGCCGATTGAGTGCCGATCAACTCGGATGTGCGCGAGTCCCGCACGACTCAGCGCAAGCTGCAAACATTTCTTGATAATTGGACGCGCCAGATTGCTGGCAGGAACATGCATTTGTTGCATCTAGAAAATGGAAATGTTTATTTGGGTAAATGACAAATATTCCCAAATTATGTTTTAAGAACTTGCTTCCCACGCATAAATTTAGAAATAATGGCAACCGTACTTTCGAGACCTATCATGTTGGAAACAATTGTGAGTACAGCACTGGCTGACTGATTACAATGTTTAAACATGGTTAGCCAACACTGCAACGAGCCCCGCCACGGTGGTCTAGTGGCTAAGGTACTCGGCTGCCGACCCACAGGTCGCGGGATCAAATCACGGCTGTGGTGGCTGCATTTCCGATAGGAGGCGGAAATGTTGTAGGCCCGTGTACTCAGATTTGGGTGCACGTTAAAGAACCCCAGGTGGTCGAAGTTTCCAGAGCCCCCCACTACGGCGTCTCTCATAATCATATGGTGGTTTTGGAACGTTAAACCCCACAAATCAATCAACACTGCAACGACAAACGGCATTGTTGATTGAAACTGACCTTGATTTTTATGTGGGGTTTAACGTTCCAAAACCACCGTATGATTATGAGAGACGCCGTAGTGGAGGGCTCCGGAAATGTCGACCACCTGGGGTTCTTTAACGTGCACCCAAATCTCAGCACAAGAGCCTATGCCATTTCCGCCTCCATCGAAAATGCAGCCGCCGCAGCAGGGATTCGATCTCCCGACCTGCGGGTCAGCAGCCGAGTACTTTAGCCACTAGACCACCACGACGGAGCGGCTGGGTACTACGTAAAAACAAACTTTTTACAGAATATTTGAAGAGCAGACAGTACGGAATGCGCATGTGGTCACGTGAATCAAGGTGTACAAGATATTTTATAGAATACCCACGATATCAGGGCTTTAGATATGAAGTACTATTAACGTTAGACACTGATTCATAGGCTTTATTGGGCACTATTACCTATAAAGAATTTTCAAGAAGATATATAGTAGATGGAAATTACTGAAAAAGCTTCTAGGTTGGCTTCATGCATGTCGTTTCCCCTGTCCGTGTCACGTCATGTGCCACTTCATGTGCCGGCTTATTGCGACTCCGTGCGGCTTTCTTTCGCCAGTGTCAGTGTATGTGACTGGTCGTTTACGGCAGCAGTTTTTCCGCTTGAGCCTCGCGTTTGCTGATAGTAAAGCTGCATCGTCAGGTTTTGAACAGCGCCATGATTCGCAAAAAGGCAAACAGCAATCACTGCTCTTCACTCCTCATTTCCGAATTCCATAACGGGTTATGCCTACGTTCAATGGCGAAATATTGCGAAGTGCGTTCGGCCACATCGCGGACGTATTTACTCGCCCACTAGCATGTACTCTTTAGCAGAGGCTACCATGGCTGGTGTCGTCTTATAAATGGTTTCATGTTGTCTTTTGTTAGACAATGTAACTTTAATTAAAGCTAAATTTGTATTAAGAGAGCTTAATTATTCCGATTCCTGTCTAGTTTCGCTGAATGACCGATTGCGATAGCCCGTGTTGGTTCAACGATTTTCAACCACGAGACGCACGAAAAAGTTGAATGTTTCTGCTCATTCAGCAGATAGCCATAAATGTCCATTTCTGGCACGTTCTACGGCGTGCTAACAACACACGGTGTGAATTTAAGCTAATAACAGCCAGAAATCACTGAGAAATTCAGTTTTCTTAGACTTAGTGGTCTCCAAACGTCTGACGCCTACTGCACAAATGCTGACGTCGCCACCTCGGCTGTGCTGTTTCCGAGTGTCGCGCATGCTATAGCTTACGACAGCCCAGAGGGGAATATGGCAGAATACGTGATGTTCTCATTGTGAGCGTACGTACGAGCAAGATTACCATTAAGTTCAATGTCAATCCAGTGATTGGATTCTCTACCAATTTTTGTTACGGTTTCCATACAGCTGAATACAAAGGCCGGAGATGGCTGCGGGTTCGCGTCAGGATGTCGAGTACGCCGTGTTCGGAGTCTTCGTAGCGGCCAGCCTCTTCACGGGCCTGTACTTCGCGTTGGGCAAGTGTTGCAGCAAGTCGTCCGCTCGGACTGTCCGCAGCGGGAGCATGGCGGACGAAGAGTTCCTCGGAGGCCGAAGCATAGGGATGCTGCCCCTGGCGCTGTCCGTGCTCGCCTCCATGGTGACCGCCACGGGACTGCTGGGCTTCACGTCCCACTTCTACGCCTACGGGATGCACCTGCTGTGGGGCTCGATTCCCGTGCTCGTTCTCCTGCCCTTCATCGCGTATGTGGTCATTCCTCTGGTGCGAAGGCTCGGAGTCACCTCCGTCTATCAGGTATATCATACGGATGATGTTAATTATTAGTGCACATTTTAAGGAAAATGTTTTAGTTGTCCGATTACGCGCGAAAAATGACCGTTGTGGCGTCAGCACGAGTGATACAAAAAATGACGTCATGACGTAATGACCTCACCATCATATACATGCGTACAGTTAGGAGGGGGGGGGGGAACAGTGCAGTCTCATCTCAGCCCCCTCCTCCCGAGTTGATGTACAATTCTTGATAATAGTAATTTATGGGATTTAATGTTCCAAAACGATGAAACGATTATGAGAGACGCCGTAGTGGAAGGCTCCGGATATTTAGACCACCTGGAGTTCATTCGTCTGCCTCTAAATCTAATCACGCGGGCCTCAACAAGTACTTTCGCTTCCATTGAAAATGCGGCCGCCACTGGCAGGATTCGATCCCGCGACCTGCGGTTCAGCAGTCGAGTGACTCATCCAACTGGACCACCATGACTACAAAACTGCTCGAAAAATCGACTTGAAACAGAGAAGGGGGCTTAGAAAGTTTAGCGCTTAAGACAATAAGGTACTTTGATGATTATCTAGTGTTTGTTGACATGAACAATTGCGTGAGTTCCAGAGTCAATGTGCTGAAAATGTTTAAAGAGAACGGACGGGGTTTGAATCTTACCTTTGAGGTCCCGAAATATGGCTGCATTCAGTTTCTAGATTTGAAAATTGGGATTGAACCGGAACACGCGTACTGGCGGAATTCGCTTAGGTCAGTTAAGCCCATTCTTGATCTTCATTCCTGTCACTCAATGAATGGTGTCGCCACTTCATGTCTCGAATCGGCTTTGCGCAAGTCGTGCTCGCATCTAACGTCAGAGGCTTTTTGATTGATTGATTGATTGACTGATTTATTGATTGATTGATTGATTGATTGATTGATTGATTGATTGATTGATTGATTGATTGATTGATATGTGGGGTTTAACGACCCAAAACCACTATATGATTATGAGAGACACCGTAGTGGAGGGCTCCGGAAATGTCGACCACCTGGGGTTCTTTAACGAGTACCCAAATCTCAGCACAAGAGGCTATGCCATTTCTGCCTCCATCGGAAATGAACGTCAGAGGCTTTTGATGATTAGCTTACTAAGTAGGCTTAGGTTATCAAACTTTCCAGAAGGAATGCTGGGTCTTCTCAGTGAAAGAATATTAAAGAAACGCAAACAGGACGGTAATGGCAGGGCGGGCATCGATAAAGGTTTGCCTTTCACGTGCATTTCATATCTTCATGCCTTCTCCCACCGTATGAAAATGAAGGTGGAAAACAGCTTCGGTGTTAATGTGTTTTTTTTTTCGTCCAAGAATAAGTTGGGCCGAATTTGCGCAGCGGTGGATAGGAGTGTTGAATGGGGAAAAAGTGGTGTGACTGTGAGGTCAATCACCGGAAGATGCTTGATGAATGTGGAATGGGTGCGGTGTATCTTATACGCTTGCCATGTGATAAGTGCTATGTTGGGCAAACTCGAAGATGTTTGAATAACCATGAATCACAGGGCATCACTGAAGGCCCACCCTTCATCGAATCTGTACTTACATTGCAGGTATTGCAAGTGTTACCAATTGCTTCGCGAAACAAGGGTGTTGCCCCGGCACAGGGATAGGACAGCGAGAGAAGTTGCGGAGGCTTTTTATATGCAGTAGTATGGCGACATGTGTGTTGCGAGGCCTTCGGTGACGTTGCACCAACGAAAGATAGATTATCTCGCTGCCAACCTCTAATCTTTCACGTCATATTTTTTTGCTAGGTATATATGTGTATCCTTCAATAAACTTTCAGCTGATAGTCAGCGATTGTGTGTGTGCCTTCTCTGTTTCTTGTCAATTTTTCGCGCAGTTTTGCACTTATGAATCACCAACTCGCCCAGCATACAGTACTCTTATGGACCACCATGGAGGGTACAAATAGAACAAGCTTCGCAGTTGACGCGCAATTGAAGACGAAACGATGACGTGCTCCGCACAACCAACCCACTCTTGATCTCCGGCTTTCCAGGGGTAATAACGTATAGTAGACAGCTCTTGGAATGCATCATCAGTGGTACTCTGCTGCCATTTTTTGCCAAAAACCTGCAAGGCCATAGCCTGGCACTTTCACTTAGACGAACGGTAAAACCACACAAGAAACAGCGACACAAAGAAAGCACACGCACGCGCACACATAGGGGCTTTACAGTTAATACGAATGGAGTTCTAACGTGCACACATTGCCACGCCGTAGGGCTAGCGCCTTTTTAAACAATAACAGGACTAGTCCTACAAAGTAAATGCATAGGGCGGACTTGGCGCTCCTCTCTAATGATGAGGGAGTGCGGTGGCCCCCCTTGCACCCATCCTGCACACGCCTATATGGTTACCATATAACATCACCAGGACGTCACAAATAGCCAAAAATTGTGACATCATCGTGACGTCACATAACGTAATGTCGTATGATGACGTCATTGGACGACATCATCGCCTGGTCAAAGTTGGTCGAACACGGAGGCAGCGCACGACCAGTGTAGACAGCTTATACGACGGTTCCGATGCTGGAAAACAGCTTTAGGCGCCGATAACTTTCTGAGAGGGGTGAGGGAGGATTAATGGATCGACTGAGAAAGAAAATATCATAGACTTTGACTTCGAGTCATATTTGGCGATGCATAAGGGATTCTGAAAAATTTTATGAATGGTGTTATATTAAACGATGTTGTATTATTATGCCCATATTACTACTATGTTCATAAAGCGCGTTCTGAAGAATCTAATGAAGTTTATCTATCCATACATCCATATTATTCTGTTGTTTATATTATTAACCCTCTACGGCGGTCTATGGTGCTCGACTGTTGACCTTCAGGTTGCGGCGACGTGCACATACATCTATTTTAGGTGCATGTTAAACAACCCCACGTGGTCGAAAATTCCGGAAACCTCGACTACGGCTTCTCTCACAACTATATTATGGTTATTGAACGTTGAAAGCCATCAATTATTATAGATTCATATTCATCAGCATCATCATCATGAGCCTGACTACGTCCACTGCAGGACAAAGGCCTCTCCCATGTTCCTACAGTTAACCCGCTCCTGTGCTTGCTGCTGCCAATTTATACCCGCGAACTTCTTAATCTCATCTGCCCACCTAATCTTCTGTCTCCCCCTAACCCGCTTGCCTTCTCTGGGAATTCAGTTAGTTACCCTTAATGACCAGCGGTTATCCTGTCTACGCGCTACATGCCCGGCCCATGTCCATTTCCTCTTCTTAATTTCAACTAGGATATCCTTAACCCCCGTTTGTTCCCTAATCCACTCTGCTCTCTTCTTGTCTCTTAAGGTTACACCTACCATTTTTCTTTCCACTGCTCGCTGCGTCGTCCTCAATTTAGCCTGAACCCTTTATGTAAGTCTCCAGGTTTCTGCTCCGTAGCTAAGTACCGGCAAGATACAGCTGTTATATATCTTCCTCTTGAGGGATAGTGGCAATCTACCTGTCATAACTTGAGAGTGCTTGCCAAATGTGCTCCACCCCATTCTTATTCGTCTAGTCACTTCAATCTCGTGGTTCGCCTCTGTGGTTATTACCTGCCCTAAGTAGACATAGTCTTTTACAACTTGAAGTGTACTATTACCTATCTCGAAGCGCTGCTCTTTTCCGAGGTTGTTGTACATTACTTTCGTTTTCTGCAGATTAATTTTAAGACCCACCTTTCTGCTCTCTTTGTCTAACTCCGCAATCATGAGTTGCAATTCGTCTCCTGAGATACTCAGCAATGCAATGTCATCGGCGAAGCGCAGGTTACCAAGGTATACACTCCGTTAACTCTTATGCCTAACTGTTCCCATTCTAGGCCTCTGAAAACCTCCTGTAAACACGCGGTGAATAGCATCAGGGAGATTGTATCCCCCTGCCTTACATCCTTCTTGATTGGTATTCTGTTGCTTTCTTTATGGAGTACTATGGTAGCAGTTGATCCCCTGTAAATTTCTTCCAGGATGTTTATATATACTTCATCGACGCCCTGATTCCGCAGTGTCTGCATGACGGCTGATATTTCTACTGAATCAAATGCCTTCTCGTAATCTATGAAGGCTATTTATAGTGGTTGGTTATATTCTGATTATTACACTCTATTCATATTAATATTATTACACTCTATTTGTGCAAATCCTTTCAATGTTCGCGATGTTTATGTATGTTGCCTTATTTCCCCTTGGCCATTTTTAGTGCAGTCTGTTTCATTCAGTTAAAATTGTTCTTGCACCGAGACTTTTCCAGTCATAACAATGTCTGAGTGCCTGGTTAACCTCCCTGCCTTCCCTGTTGTTGTTTACCCCCCCCCCCCCCAATGTCTGACAATATTTATTGGCGTGTGTAATTATTCATTGTGTACCATTTGTTCAGTTTGTTTATTACTACTACTTTCTTGTCCTACGCACTGACTGTTGCTGACATTTCAAGGAGATTTCACCCCATCAAGCAACTCATTAGAGTAGATTTTCGTCACTGCTCCTATATTTTATAGCCGAAAAATCAAAGCGTTCAATTGAATTAAGTTAAAGGTATGGTATGACAGCTACGAAAAATGCAAAAAACCAGTGACAAAGCAGTGACTACATGGCTGTGCCAGCCGCCTAAGAACGAATATTGTGATGCCTTTCACGCCTAATGGGAATGCACTTTTGCCCCATTCATGTAAAATATAAACATTAGAGGATAGTTTACTGTCATTTAGTTGTCGGCACGTTTCACATCCGCGAAATGGCTTGCCTCAACACCAGACCAACGTCGGGAGCAAAATTTTCAAATGTCCTCCTGAGAATTCATCCCAGATGGAGGCACTGCTTGAATTAATGAAGACACCAGATTTGGGCTGGTGGTTATAGACCAATGGCGGTATTTGGACAGTGCGGAGTGTAAATTTGTGTGTGTTGCACCCAGCTCTCTCTTTGCTTCTAACATTCAAAGCTCTCTACATTTCTTTCTTTCCTCAGTGAAGGGTAGCACATAATAGGCTGCTTAACATCCCTGACTCCCCCCCCCCTACGGGACGATATACTCCTGCGGAACGATATATCAGCCACAGTAAGCTAGTATATCGACAAATACATTTATGGATCGTGTGGACGCCAACTTCTTTACGGCAGCGTGAAAAAAAAAAACTTCGACATTGAAATCATAAGTCGCTTGTCCTACATACAGCTGTGTAGTTTACGCAGTATCAAGGTGTACTGTAGAGGTTTTATACTTGGCGATGCTGCGTTCAAACAGAGGGCAAGTAATTATTACTATCGCGCCAAGTTTTGTTCTGCGTAATATATATTGGTAGAAAGGTGACGGCTGCTACTGGATCAAGAATGACTATGTGCCTGTTCTTTCTTTCTTTATTTGACGACAATAGCTACGAAACAACAAAGACGTCTCTAGAGGATTAGGATTGAGTAGAGCATCAGGAAATATCTATTATTTACACAGCATGCTGTATTCGCAAACCCCGTAGTCTCGCTACATGTTAAACGGACGCACGTTGTAAGGACAGGCTGAAACTATGCCCCTTTGTTGTTGTTTTTTATTTTCCAGTACATCCGGATGCGATTCGGTAACCAAGTTGGGATCGCTGCCTGCGTCGTCTACTTCTTCCTCACTGTACGTTGATTGTTGTTGATCTTGCACGTAGATAAATTAATGAATGCATACATTATTTAAAGCGCAATATTACTCACTGACCACTGCATTTCCGCTCGCTCTGCGTATTATCGCCGGTACAGAACTCGCGGATCGAAATGTGACATAAAAAGATTTATTATAATGATCGGCACGTGCAATTACTCTAGGTAATCACGTCATTTCGCTGCGAACGTGTGGCTGAATTCACAAAATAAACATTTAGTAAGTGCATTTTTTCATTGGTCAGCCGGCTTCATTAATGATATGTTCCACATCGTGATTTTCTGAAATATTCCTTTACAAACATTTTAAGCGTAAGACATTCCTGCGAATACGGGCCCTTGCCACCGAATGTAATGTTGGCTCTGATGTCATAAGCATTCTATTCGAAACCATGCTAATATGATACGTGCTCGAGAAGGTCGAAATGAAAATGTGTGCATTACTTAGCCCCAAATTGTTGCATTTCAATGCGGAAGCGCTGTATACGTAACATAGCGTGTTACGTAGAAGCGTCAGGATTAGCGCAAGTCTTTTTTTTTTTTTTGACAACATAAGTTGTCTCGTTTTGGTTGTTCCCGCTTCAACATATCTCAAATTATCATCGCCAAGTGCTCAGAGACATGCAGTCATTTAGCTCAAGTTCTAGATTACATTATGTACTTAGCAGCAAGACGTTCGAGAAGTCGTGCAAAAAAGTTAATTGAAAATGAACGATTATTGACTCCGTGGAAAAAAATCGATAATTTTTGCTGGTCACGACTGTCCATTTTTATTTAAAGAGCATTAAGCACTTTTTGTCATTATACAAATGTTTAAATTAAACCTGCTGGTTGATGCAATGCGTCGAGCTTGCGAAGCACCTACGGCCGCGAAAGCTGATGAAAAGCTAGACTACAGCGCTCGCTGCGCGTCATTTGCAATAAACTGACTTCATTTCACTTTTGTGTTACATATAAATGATTAACGAAAGCTACATTATGGATAAGCAAATGCTTCTGATAACTTCTAAGAAAACATTTTAGGCACTTCCACTTCACGACATCCACAACGGCAGAACATTATGCTATACTTTCACTTTACGCTTCGTATGTCGACAATCAGGACCTCTTCATTGGGCAACTAAGAAACTCGCAAGCACCACTACTATCAATAAAAAAATATGTCGGCTTATAGGAAAAACAAACAGCAAATTGCCACATAAAATCCTGAAGACATGCGACGTAGCGAAAGATTTACGTCACGATATAATTTTTCACCGCATTCCAAGTCACTGCGAAATCGTATACATAGGAAATGTCACGGTTGATCGATTAGCACATGCGGCGCATGCATCAAGAGAATGATTCATCTCTGCTCTCTATCGTGGCGAGCGATTCGCCGAGCTCATTGAACGAACTATGCGGCCATTTGTCCACAAAGCTTGATCCGCGAACAGTCTGCAATGAAGTTCATCCGAGAATGGAGTTATGTGTTCCAATTAAAATTGCCCGATCAATCGAAACAACACTTCGTAGGCTTCGGACAAAGTACTGCCTGTACTAAGAGCTTACTTTATATAATAAAAAAAAACTAACAGCATAACATAATCATGTGAAGATATAGAATACAGGAGACCTTCAATATAGCAAAACAATGATGTTCACGTAGGAACTTTCGAAAAAAAACTAAATAGGGGGGAGGGGGTAGGGTTTACCCATACTTTATGTAGGTTTGTGCATGCGTTTTTATGTGTGCGTGTATATATACGCAAGCTAAACTGAAAAATTTCAGGAGAGGAGGCATTCAACAGACCCCTCCCCCCCTCCTCCACTGGCGTCGGCCATGCAGATCATACCTCTGTTTGCTGACATACATGGTCGATCAAGCGCGGTATATATGAGTTAGTATAGATGACTCAAGCTGACTTCATAACCCCGGCTGGATATATGCCGTCAGTGGTACTGGCACACGCGTCCACCATACGAGTATCATGACCGCATTGCTCCCAGACTCGAGGAGAATGCGCTCGGAGCAGCTTCCGGCATGTGTGGACAAGTTAGAGCATATAATTTACGTCATATCTTCTGCAGCCAAACAGTTAATAATGCAGTACTTCGCTAGATATGGTACTAATAAAGTGCTTGAAAGATGGGGACACATCAAGAACGCAACACGAGGAGCTACGTGTTGAGAGCCACGTGTTGTGCTGAGTGTGTGTTGTGTAGCGCTCGTGTTATGCTAAACTTTTTGCTGTGTCCCCGTACTTCGATCACTTTCTTGTTAATATGTCACACCGATGAGGTCGAACATCAGCCTTCGTTGCTTGATGTTTCTGAACCACATCTCACATATTTATTCTGAATGCACATATATACCATATAAGGTGGGCGGAGGGATGAGCGCCACCTCAGCTCAGTGCGATGCATCGCACGCCCTCCGACCCACCTGTGTGGATTTTTGTGCTGGTTGGCTTAATCTGTCTAAAAAAATTCAATTTCGTGTTGGCCAAAGTGTGGCCAACATATTTTATGCATGTAACCATGAGACTTCGAGTGTAGAAGACGCAAATACAGAAAGAAAGTGGCACAGCATCGCACGCATTGTACGAAAATTGAAGGTTTGGATCCCGCCTGTGGCAAGCTATCCTTTAGTCTACTTTTATTTCTTCACATTCACAGTACAATTACTTCTAATAACATCCCCTGTACTTCTCTTGGAATCATTGTCTGTTATCACTTCATTGGGTCTG
Source organism: Rhipicephalus annulatus (assembly GCA_013436015.1). Lineage (NCBI taxonomy): Eukaryota > Metazoa > Arthropoda > Arachnida > Ixodida > Ixodidae > Rhipicephalus > Rhipicephalus annulatus. Next base: position 145,857 of record WOVY01012619.1, read on the forward strand.
TGCTTTGTTTATATCTCTTCCCTCTTCTCTCTCTCGTCCCTATCTTTCATCTCCCCCCTAGGGTAGCAAACCGGCTGTCTATAGGCTGATTAACCTCCCTGCCGTTCCTTTCCGCCTATTTTCCTTCCTTGTCTGTTAGTTCTCAATATTATTCTGTCTAACAACGAGAATGAGCCCTTCAGTTTACACTTCTTTCCTTCTTACATATTTTGTCTTTTCAGGAAATTCAGGGCGCCGTCAGCATATTTGCGGCAGCCGTGGCAATATCCACATGTGAGTATATGGACATTATTTCAACCAGAGGGTGTTTGTCATCATGAACCTATGCGTGTAACAATAAGTCTGACAGCAGCTGGTGAGGAGTCCTCAACTCAACAAGCTCAGATGAGCATCAGGAAGACCGCTTATTTGTTTACGTATTTAACCACCCAGTTACCTGCACGATTCCTTAGAAGTCCTTTAAGATAACTGTGTTACTGACATCACTGACATCAGTCTATGAACTGTTTTGGTCATAATTGAATGGTCCTCGTGCAGCAGCTATCTATGTTGTCTTGCAACCATTACTGTCATTGTGATTATACGAGCGCGCGCCGGGTTCTCTGTAAGGAGAAGCCAAACTTTACCGCAGACCCCTCCCACCCTTTTCTGTTCCCGGAAATGGTCTAGTCCGCTAAAATTCACTGGCTGGCTAGTTCGTGCAGATTCATTGTGATTTTTTAGCGCAAAATGACACAACAAGAAAGATGACTGGACCAAGCGCTACCCTCAACTAACATAATTAATTGCGTCACTCCTCTATTTATACAAACCCGATACCGCTAGGACATGCGTAGTGAACACCATTCGCACAATCATCAACACTATAGTCACCAATGCGCACTAATGGTAACACATTCAAAGAATAGCGCTTTGTCCGGCCTTCTTCCTTGTGGTGTCGTTTCGCGCTAAATAAACAATGTGGTCGAGTCCTAAACACGCTAAGCTTCCTTACTGAAGCAAAAATGAAAATGTAGCGGTGGTGTGCATCTCACGACGGCCTTTGATTCTCGGCGTTCTGGGGGTGAAGGCGAGGAAAGTAAACAGCTCTTGAAATGTAACGCCAGGGTTCATCGGCTGACAATATGGTCAATGACTTTCATGACAATGATATTGGCCTCCCTTTTTCATAACCTTTCAAAACCTTGCATGATTGGCAGGACACGTGTATAGCCGAGTAAAGGTGCGCGGTATACACCTCGTGTGGCCCGCAGATGATTGGACGGGGAGGGCGCTTTCCCTCTGCACACGCGTAAGTTGTGATACGAAGTGGTCGCTCTTGTTACCGCCTGGTAGTCATTGCCCATTCGCTGAATGCGTTCTTCGAGCCTTTTGGTAGCGCAAGCTACACTGGCCGAGGTTGAGCTGTTTTGCGTGGGTTACAATGAGCGGTTATGCGCAAGCGCGAGGAGCAGTGACGTCACATGGCGCATGCACAGCTGGCGCGCCAGAGAAGGCCTGGAAGCTCGTAGAGTGTCGTGTCACTAAAAGGCTGGCGCTTCCCTCTCGTGAGATCATTGACTCTCGCTCACTAGTCCGTCCATTCGTCCATCCATCCATCCATGGTTCGACATTCCGTCCGTCCGTCTGTGGTTCATCCGTTCATCTGTCTGTCCATCCCTGGTTCATTCATCCATTTGTGGTCCATAACGTTGGTTCATTCATCCGTTCGTTCGTGGTTAGTTCATCTGTCGGTATCTTACGCTACCTATATCCTGGCATAACCGAGTTTAGACGCTGCTAGTTTTTTAGGCGCCATATCAAGTGTCACATTAATGAAGGCTCAACTAAATTTGTATAACCTCTCAATACGACGCAAAAATTCACGCCTCTGCCTCTTTCATAAGATCTATCACACTAACAGAACCCTCTCTGATTGACTGTTTTTTCCACCAGCCTACATATCGGCACGCAATGACCATCAATACAAGGTTGGGGTTCCCTTGTGCCATACGAACCAGCACTTCAACTCTTTCATCCCTAGAACATGTACTGACTGGAACCACCTTCCCGCATCGATCGCTTCAATCACAGACGCCAACGCGTTCAAATCAATCATTTTTGAAAGTGCATTATAATTTATTTCAATCCTGCTGTTTTGTTTTACTTCTTATTGATATTTGTTGGCCCACTCCTCTCTGTAATGCCCAGTGCCTTGAGAGTAAATAAATGAAATGAAATGAAATGAAATCTGAATAAAGATTTGGCCTAATGAACAAAGAAGAAGCTAACGACCATGACTGCTGTAAAGATGAAAATAAATAAACCAAGAATATGAAAGTGTGAGAAACGAGTAGTGCATAAGCAAGAAATTTCGCTGGCCACTGTACATGGACTCTTTTCGCATCATCCACAGTTTTCCACATGCCGCTGCTGTACTGTTCCCTGGCTATCGGTGCTGCAGGGACCCTGTACACTGCTCTGGTAGGTGTCCTTCTTCTGAATCGCTAGGTTTTTTTTTTCTTCGCTGTGAATATATGTATAAGATAAATGTGTTCTTTTGAAAACTTCTCAATGAATATTTTAAAATGTAATTATATAGGCTCGCTGATGCTTTAATATAAGTATACATTTCATTTCGACGCCAAACGCAGATAGCAAAGGAATAACACTATTTACGACAGCAGAATATATGTCAAAGTGCGAAGCTATCCGGGCTCCACCAATCATTATATTAATGCTGAAATTTGTATTGTATTGAAATAAACTTTATTTTCCAATGGTTACTGCGTCTGGTAGATCATTTCTAGAGGTATCGCTTGTATACACAGTTTCTAGAGGGATCTAGGGGGCTCATTGCGTTCCTTGAGCATTTCTAAAGGGACCACTTGCGTCTGTCCAATTAAGTAAGAAGTTACCTTGCCCAATGAGAAGACAGATGTGGATTGGAAGGCTGCAGATCATTGCATGGCATAAAAGCGTTGCTTACCGTTTGATTTGCCTGTTTAGGCCACCACTCATGAGTAAAGTTCGTCGAGGCGAGTAGACGCGGAGCCTAAAGGTTACGGATGCTCACCTGGAGACGCAGACGCAATTGAGCGTTTGGGATAGACGTGAAATGGGCAATATTTTGCGAGTACCGGAGAGATAGTATATACACTCAGCAAAATGCTGCCATCTCAATACGCTATCCCCTGCCCTTGGTGTAGTGACACATCAACACGCATTCACATCGCTTGTAATTGCCGACAAGGACCAGAAGAGGGCAACTCACCCCTGACCTCAAGCAACAAATTCCAAAGATCGCGGGAATTGCGACTCACCCGGCAGCAGCTGGGAAGCCATAGAGCGAGCAACCTATAAGATCAGCCTAAGCAAGCCGCTCGTGCCAGTGGGGCCCTAGAACAGGGGCTTCACTTATGGAAACCTCAATTTGCCATTTAAATAAAATCTTCATTGCCTCTCCCCCGGGCTGGCATTGTACAAGCGCATTAAGATATTTCTTGCACACTATTCTCGACTTATATATTGGTTTGTAAAAAAATAGAAGTGACAGCTGAATCAAGCACTCATGGTGCAGTTTCCCGTGTCTTTCACAGGGCGGCATGCGGGGAGTTGTGTGGACGGACAGCGTGCAGGGGATCCTCATCCTCATCTGCCCCCTGACCATCTTGGGCACCGTCGTGTACGACTCCCGGCACAACGCGACCTCCAGCCAGCTGCGCCCTTTCAGCGACATCAACATGAAGCCCTACTTGTTGCAGTCTGTGTTCTGTCTACTCAAGTCCTAACAAGTCTTTGTTGTGTTTTTGTCCTTATCGAACGTTTCGGGTGACCCGCTCTGCCGAGTGATTAAAACAGGGTTAATGCATGAGAATGCACAGACGGCTAGGCGAGTTGGTAATTCATCTTAACTGAAACACCTGGACACAGCATGCGCTGTGTCCAGGTGTCTTCCTTTTGTACTTCAATTTTTTCGCACCACTCAGTTAACGTGTTAATGCCTTTGCCATCAAGTTTCCTGCTGTGGCTGGACAGCAATGTTATGCCTTAAATGCAGATTTTTCGTAAGTGCACTGTCTAATTTTTCAACTATCACGCGCACAGGACTTAAAGAACTTTCTGTGGAAAGCGATACTCCCAATATGGAGCGCCATCCACAGCACTTTATAACCCCCTTGTCACCACAGCGTGAATGAGAAACCGACCGTTTAACAATCTCGCTAGTTCTGTGCAGGTTTGACCTGGACTTCACAAGGGACGAGAACGTATGGTCATGCGCTGTGGGCCTACTTGCGGGGCACGCCTATCGGATGGGCATGGACCAGATGGTGGTGCAGCGATATGCATCGGCGAAGTCACTCAGGGAAGCTCAGAGGTACGCCATCTGAGGTTGTGCAAAACAATGCAAGGTTCATTATGATCTGAACATTAATAGGTAGCAACAGAACAACAGCAATGTCGGCTCCGAAATGAATGAATGAAATCTCCATACACCTCATACCTGATAGACATGAACATATGTTTGTGTTCCCGCATCAGTGACCTGTTGGGCCAACTGCCGTAGTGAGTGGGCGGCTAATATATTCTGCTGCTTACCCGGCGGCCTAACACGGCTGTCGTTCACGGCGGCACATGTCGATGGAGGGAAAAACACCAGTGTACTTAGAAAGAACGTCAGCTGATTAAAATTAAGCCGGTGCCCCACACCGCACGGTGCGCCTCGTAATAATGTCAGGCATTCGCCACGTAAAACCCCAGGCTACAAATAAAATGAACGAGGCATCTTAGTCAAGTTAGAACTCACAAAATCACTTTCACGAACACAGGTGATTGCGATGTTTAAACATCTAAGAGACACTGTTGTGGGTAGTGAGATTGCACGCCTACGGATTAAAAATCGGTCTGGAGACATCAGGGCCTTGAGATATTCCGACAGCGTAAATTTTGTATCAATAAGAGCGATTTGATTACTCTTGGATGTCTTTGTCCACACCTCTCTGGATAGGACTGCATTCCTGGGCAGCGCTCTTCTAGTCATCTCCACGGCTCTGCTAGCCGGCGTCGCTATGGCACTTGTGTACTGGTACCGAGATTGTGATCCACTTTTGTCTGGAGCTATCAAGAACATAGAACAGGTAGGTATAACTTATTGCCTTTTGTTTGTGTCGTTTTGATAGGTGTTTGTGATACTGTACTAGCGACAATCATTCGGAATCACTCAATAATAGCGGGACTGAGTCGGGCTTTTTCCCCTCGCTTTTAGCATGACCAAATAAAGTTGCGTTCAATTATATCCGACATTCTGTCCAAATATTCGGTTGGAGCTCCATTACAAATTTTCGATAGCTATCGTTGTCTAGATTGGAAGAAAATTGACACAACAACTTATAAAGAAAAGATTGATTATAAAGAAAAGATTGGTTAGGTCAACTCTACGACGAAAATCCTGTCATACCTACAACCACAAGATAATTGATTATATTTCATACACCGTTTAAGCTGCGAAATGCGATAGTATATAAATACTGTTATTTCACTTCCATAGCCACCATTAAATATTGTGCTAGTCGCTTCTCGTTGGCGTGCGCAAATATGGAAAATAGGCGTATCCACGTAGCGCCTTTCTTTTATAAAAAATATCGATCAACACGGGAAATAAAGAAGGTAGACGTGAACATGAGTTTTCTGCTATTTCAGATCATCCCTTACTACATCAACCAGAGGTTATCGGCATTCCCGGGCATGACGGGCATTTTCCTCGCCGGAGTCGTCAGTGCCACGCTCAGGTATTTATGTGTTTCATTGTTCCAGACAAAGTACCGCCGATACACTGTCCTAAATCATGGGCATCTTCCACTGTTGAGCTGAAATCTGTGAAAGAAATTATAATTTTGATTATCAGCTCATGTCGAGACAAAATAAGCCCCCTTCGGCCACATTATACGACTTATAGTTGAGTGTTTATTGTATTTTCAACACTAGCTAATATGTTGACTACTGTCTATGTTGGCCCCTGCATCCACTGTCAGCAAACGTTGACTACTACCCTATCGTAACAGAATAACACATATGCATTTCATTAAATACACACAAGAAAGGAGTTCAGCGAGGCAATTAGGCTCGAGGTAATGAAGTTATTTACCAGGTAATGTCACTGAAGCCAATGTATCGACAAGGTGATCTTTTTTTTTTTGTCAGCCACTCTTTTTAAGACCCAACATGCAACAAAGACTTTGTTCAGACTTAATTTATTGATTAAGTTGTCTGTTGATATTTTTTTTCTGTCGTCCTTATAGCCGCTTGTGTGCTTTCAAATTCTCGCACTGCATGAGCACTCTGACTTCGCAACGAAGCACCACCGACATCTATCACGATTTTTCAGTACGGTTTCGTCGGCCATCAATTCCTTGGCGGCGTCTGCCTTCCTGGACATCCTCTCGCCGTTCATTGTCATGAATGAAGGGTGCTCGAGTATAACCATCAAGGTAATCGGTGAGTGCTTCACCCGGAACAACGTAATCGAGGCAAAACATTGTGCACAAATCTTAGACGATGATCGTCTATGCAAGCTAATTGCAGAACGCTTCGAGTAAACGGTAATCGACGTTGTGCTCGACAGGGCTGACTGGTGCGTGATTGCAGTCCTCACTTCGTCCTGTATAAGTATCGTTCCCTCGCGTGCAGCGTAATCGCTGTAGTTATATTACAAATATCGTCCGCCTGGCGGCGTTGCATGCATATACTGCTGAAGGTAACATTTTCGCTTTAATTGCGCTATTTTGTGGAAAACATAGTCATTCATTAACGAGTACATTGGTAGCGGTAGTGCGCTTTACATATCAGTAATATCGTCGTCGATCAACGAACTAGCGCAGGCACCTGGGTGCTCTTGCACCAGAGGTGAAAATGCAACCAAAACGGGCGAAACGGTGGTTTGCCGATTCAAACCAACATTTCGTTTGAATCCATATTTAAAACAGCGCAACGCACGAGAACGAAGAAGAAGGAAAACGCAGTGCCTGCCCCTTTTTTTTCTTTTTTTTTCTTCGTCCTCGTCTGTTCGACAACTTAGAGACAGTATACTATCAGAACTGGTTCCACGTGAATTCAATATTCCGTGAACACGCCGGGGTTAATAAACATGTGACGGGAGCAGACGGGCCCGATAACGTGTTTCGTGGTCTCTGTTATGTTCGCAGCGTTTGTATTCGGTGCCCTGATGACTGGACTGGCTATAGCTGTGCCCTACATAAGCTCCGCCGTACGGGTAAGTTTGAGCTCGAAGCTATTTGCTATGCAACGAGTTGGCACTATTACTTATGTTTGAAGTCATAGTAGTAGTAGTAGTAGTAGTAGTAGTAGTAGTAGTAGTAGTAGTAGTAGTAGTAGTAGTAGTAGTAGTAGTAGTAGTGGTAGTAGTAGTAGTAGTAGTAGTAGTAGTAGTAGTAGTAGTGGGAACATTGCAGGAATCCATAACAATGTTTGTAATGTCTCTTTCAGTGATCAATTACTTCATTTAAATTTTTTATCTCTCCAGGAGCAATAAGATAAATCACGAAATAGCCCGAACATTATTTTCTCAGGCGCTAAAGTTACTTGCGATCATATTATTTGAAATCACCTGGAAATCAATTAGGTAAAATATGGGACGTTGAATCTTTCAGTAACTTGACTATTTAAAAAAAACAAAGCTACACCATCTCTTACTAAAGAAAACCATAAATATAGCATGCGAGGTAACGCATGATTTCATTCATCACGGGCACCTTGCCCGATGTTAACGCGTCCTTGCAAGTGGAGTGCACCACGAGTTAACTGTAGTTTATGTTGCTGTTACTCATCCCGAACCACGTCTCGAACTTTTGTTGGAGCACGTCCTGCGGAAGCACGTGGTTTCATCGCGCTACTGGAAAATCTCGTTCCGCGACGCCATCACATGATTGCTGAGAGAGTGTAAGGGGAAGAGGCCACAGCGTCTTTACCCAGAACCTAACGCAGGCCGGATTGCGCTTGCGCGTGAGCGCGTTCTGGCACTGCATTGGCCGGCTGTTGCGCCTGCGCAGTATGAGAGGTCACGCACGCTGGATTGAACTCCACCATAAGGTGCTTCTCATCCAACAAAAAGAGAAATTCATGTTGAAGAATTCATGTTGCTGCGTTCAGCAGAGTAAGACAGAGCTTTTGCGCACAGCACTCTCTGTTTGCTTTTGCTAAACGGCACTGAAATCATTACTATGCTCACACGATGCGAACGCACAGCAATGATGCAGTATAATCTTTTAGAATGTACAACGCGCTTTACATGCAAGAAAAATAGATTCAGAGTGCAATAAGTGGGAACTGCGAGGGCGCAGAAGGTTTTTGCCGTGAAGAATATCGCGTCTTTGTTTTCACGCTCTTCACGGTTCCAATACAAACAGCCAAATATGACCGATGCTTTTGCTTTGATGAACTTCAAGTCTCAGAAGAGTTACATGCGGAGGTGGGGCTATAGCCTGTATATACACAATATCAAATAACCTATATACATTGTGCGGGCATTCTACTAGCATTAATATCATTGTCGAGCCTTCTGTACGAACATTCACGTTTGTCGTTCCACGTCAGTCAGTAACTTAATTTTGAGTATCCGTTTTTTTTTTCATTTGTTTCCCTAACCGGAAGCTCATCATGGTGGTTCACAGCAGTACGTCCGGCCCCTTCATTGGCCTCTTCATTCTGGCCTTGGCGTTCCCGTGGGCCAACGGCACGGTGAGTGAAACAAAAGAGCAGTTTATTAAGGCTGTTCTACATTAATGAAAATGTACGCAACGAAAGTTAAAGGCCCGCCGAGCTAATGCCAAGAGGAGCAGAGGTAAAAAGCGTGTGCCGTAAAGATACTGGCTAAATTATCTTGACGTGGTCTGTCGAGAGCTTTGTCAAGAGCTTATACAGAGCTCTTGAGCTTCGCATCGGCCATTCTGCAGTGAGAAGGTGAGCGCTATACAAACCACACGATGATATAGCATGGAAGAAAAACACACAACTTGTGCATTTTCCTAAGAATGACTCGGAAGCGAAAGCCACATTCTGCGTTTCCTTATAACTTTATCTATAGAATCTCCACCGCCGCCGCTCCTCCGAAAGTGTTCTGCACCTAAGGTGCATGGTCTTGCATTTGCTCCGAGATTATAAGCATTGGAATATTTTTCAGCCTATCTGGTTTTTGCCATGCATCAGTGATTACCCCACCTGTGACCCAAGCAACGGTGCGGCACGTCATCACATGACGTCCCGAATCTCGGTTCTCTGTGACGTCATTGAACGATTACAAAAGGTAGGCTGTCGCATGGCGGTCCTTGCAAGCTGGACATTTCGCAAACCCGGTCTGGGCATATCATGTTCACAAAGAAGATAGGCAAAACGATAGATGCAAGCACTTTGGGGAGAGAGGGACCCTCGACCACATAATATGGGAGTGTGATAGTTCCCAGGCGCTCGATCAAATATAAATTGTCGAGAGGTCTGGGAAGCCCTACTGCGACGCGAGGGCCCCGCTTCACAGCAACAAGCCATCCGCCTGGCGGAAGAAGCTGCTAGGAGTCAGAACCTCTCCGCCTGCTTCTGGTGGAGGTGCCAGCCGCCGTCACCTAGCTATGTCGGGGATGGCGAGTAGGGGGCCTCCTTATCTGGCGGTACGATAAAGTTATCATCATCATCAGCAGCAGCAGCAGCATCATCATTTTTAACGCGAAGCATTTCTTAGCAAACTTCGGCGATTTTGAGCATATCTATCTATCTATCTATCTATCTATCTATCTATCTATCTATCTATCTATCTATCTATCTATCTATCTATCTATCCGCTTACGTTTGGGTGCTCTCGTGGTCACCCCCTTAACTTGGCGTGAACCAAAATTAGCGTGGGAGGGTAAGATGGTTTGACGAATATGAAGTTCTGGTCAAGACAAGAATAATGTCAACATCCCGTCGCGTACGTCGTCTGCACTTACCGGCAGAATGTGGCACATACCCACGGGCGAGTATGTGCCACTGGTATGTGGGTATGTGCCACCGGTGATTTACACTTAGTATCTACCCAGGGATGACGAGAACACACATGGGCAATTTTAACGCGTGAGCGCTAAGAAATACCCGACATTGGTAGTGTCGACCCATCGAATGCAAAGAATAAATATCAGGGTCCCAGCTGGAATCGAACCCCAGCATTCTGCGTGGTAACGCAGCATTTTACAACAGAGCTACGGCAAGTTTCAGGACTACTTTTCAAATAGACGCTAATCTTTGTGAAACGTCAATCGTGGTTGCAGTGCTGCCTACCCAATTTCATAAACATTACATACGACTCCTTTGATACAGCGGTCACGTCGGGTTAACGTCAAATGTAGTTAGTTACCATGCGCTGAAGTTGATATATGTAGCAGTGTCCAGGGCCAGCATCCTCGCGAGCATCAGCGCTTCATATCAGCTTCTGGTGTTGCTAGTATACGCATGTTGCCGTTGCCATCGTAGCACAAGTGCATACAACTGGTTATATAAACATCTGGAACTCAAAATATGTCTGTGCGCGCAGCATTTGTACATATATTTAGCGTCATTTCATGACGTGTTGTTCAATAAAAAATTTGCAGCACCGTCACCTTCCCTCCACATGTTTCGCATAACGTCGATTCCCAGGTGCGTGGTATATATCTGCCAAATTTTTTTCGACAACTCGTGTTGACACTGACACCACCGACAGCCGATTTCGGCGTTTGGTGAGGCATCTAAGGTATTCGCTCAAATTAAAAAATGCAGTGGGGAAAAAAATCTGGCAGCGGTGGGATTCAAACCCACGCCTCCGAAGAGACTGGTGCCTTAAACCAGCGCATCGACCACGCTACCGCGGTTGTTACACGAAGTTCGTGAGGCATGAATATTTCAATCAAAACGAAAGCCATTTTCGTGTATATCCCGTAACGAAATGAGTAGCAAGAGCACCGCAGTAGGTGGCTATGGAAATAATCGAGCACTTTTTATTCGCTTCTTCTTTTATGCGCATCTATACCTGCGTTCACGCGAGTTGTTGCATTTCGCCTTCTTTAAAATATGGCCCTTGTAGCAGGGAATCAAACCCGTTACCATACCACGTTTTCTATGGTACTATAGCTACCACTCAGAGTATATATAAAGGTATACCTAAATCAAATTTCGTGGCAATAGAACGCAAATTAAGTGCCCAACCACCACTAGGTGTCGCAACGTGCGGGTCGTATGTATTACGGCTGCACGTATCTAGCAGTAGTTTTACAATTTTATTTCAGTAACATTTCACCGAATTGTGCTTACTTGATCTTTTATTTGGTGTATTGTTTTTATTTTGTTTCAACAGTTCGTCTGTCAGCGCTCCTGCCAGAACTGCACGGCCGCCATTCGAAGAGCCTCGTAGCTCATCCGGTCTGACAAACGAAATATCTAAAATTACGTCAGGACTAATCTATCCTGCAAGCTTGAATTTAAACAACATGTTGCCTAACGCCATTAAATCATTTTATTGACTTGAAGTACATCGACATCAGAGCCGCACTTAACGATGGCAACGTCACTGTAATGTAAACAAGTCAGCATCAGCACAAACGCTTAAGTTCACCTCTACCCAATTGTTCTGGTGATAATACCGCGCACACAAGTCGGTGACTTTGACGCTAATGGAGCTGGAGGGGCTGCTAAGTAAATCACCGCTAAAGCATAGAAAAAGGGAAAAAATCGCTCATATATTGCCGTTATGAGAATCCCGAGTAGTGTGCGAAGCAGCAATGGTTCGACTACAAATTCTAGAAAGAGCTCTTTATTCATCACCGTAGACGCTCACAGTTGCGCACACAGCCACTTTGCGGGCCATCGCCTCTGTTCATGTCTTCATTCATTCTACTGCGCTGTGTGCAAAAGAGAAGGAGAGGAGTAAACGCTTTTATTATAGGCATAAATGGGTATAATAAGGTCTATATAATACGTTGTATAATAGGGCAGTATAATAGGGTTCCTCGACGCGCGCGCCCCGCCTCCGCTGGTTGGTACGAGCACGCATCGAGGAACAGCACGGTGCCGCTAGCGGTCTCCACTCACACCAGAGCACGCACATAGCACCGGGAGGTCACTCGAGTGAGCGCTCTACCCCGGAGCCACACAGTGGGCGCCCCTCATGGGCTCGGCATGTCGGCGTCTAATGTAGTGCGGTGCGTCCTGTATACACGGTCCATACAAAACTGGTACGTGCCACATTGGGTAAATACCACTACTCGCTACCGGTTCCCTAAAAAAAGTAAACAGTTGACCAAACCAATAGCCGAAGACGTTAGTGGATATTGGTTCTGTATGACAAGTAAAAAGGAGACCAGATGAGGCTATTGCCTGCAAATTTCGCAATGCAATAGGTCCACCGCAACCGACAACATCCTAGTTCTAATCCTAATGAGCTGAGCAGAAACGCCCTTCCCTGCATGTCGTAAGAAACCGGGCATGCATGTATAGAGAAGTAGAGAAAAACGCGCCTCTATCTGAATCAATTACTTCTATTACTTTAAGTAGCTGTATATTATTACATTAAGTAGCATTGCACTAAAAGGCACCAAATCATCCCAAATATTTTTGCTTCCCTATAGATTATATTTTCGCACATCCTAAAACCTTCCAATTTTGACTTTATATGAACTACGTCAACTGGGCACGAAATCACAAATACCAGTTAAGAAAAGTCACACCTTCGCCACAAATGCAAAGCAATGAACGTGGTAACAACAAATTGGAAGGTCACACGCAGAATGGCAAGCATATGGAAACGTTCCTCGCGTTTCCCATGCACAAATGACGCACGAAACGTACTCACGGTACAGGTAAACGCAAATAAGCGTCTTAGTTGTCACTTCGCTGTGTCTGAAAAGCGGGCTCTTTTCGCAAACTGAGACTGTGCAACGATTGCAGTGACCTTCGTGTGCCCGGTGACTGCAACAGAATCATTCCAGAGAAAGCTAAAGGCTAGCCAAGGCGTACGATCCTCCCCACCGCGAGATAAGGGCACGCGAGTGATTTTCCGTGGACTTTACGTCCATCCCCTCCTCTCCGCGAGGCAAAGTAGGCGTGGAAAACGAGAGCGCGCGCCGCTTGCTCGAGACGATGTGTCGACGCGCGCTCATTGCGCCATCTTACTGGTAATGCTGAGAACACGATAGTCTCCCCCCCTCCTGCCCCCGATGTTCCCGTCAACAGTGGTAGATATAAATAGCTTGCCGTTTCAACATTGGAGCACTTGCTGCTCAATGGCTCAGTGATTAACGCCTCGCAGTCACGCTTCAGAGGTTCCAAGTTCAATTCCACGCGCCGGAGTCTTGTTATGCATTTTTTATCCTTTCTTGTGTTTATAGATACCTATACATATATGGAGAGTGACGGTGACGCCGACGACGACGCCGGCGGTCAAATCCAGTCGATAGTGTCCATATAATTGCTATCGCGATAAAAGACGTTATCGTATGCACTGTTGTGTTGCCTCAGCTTGACTGCGATGTTTGTTTCGCTGCTTCTTTTATTCGTGAGTTTTGGACGCGGAAGGCTGTGAGGGCGCTGATCCGGAAACCAGCACCGGCAGAGACATCTTGGCAGTGTACAAGCTCAGCCTCCGGACGACGAAGCACTGAAACGAAAACCAGCGCACGATTGAGATTGCTAGTAAACGCCCCGCCGCGGTGGTCTAGTGGCTAAGGTACTCGGCTGCTGACCCGCAGGTCGCGGGATCGAACCCCGGCAGCGGCGGCTGCCTTTTTAACGGAGGCGGAAACGTTGTAGGCCCGTGTGCTCAGAGTTGGGTGCACGTTAAAGAACCCCAGGCGGTCGAAATTTCCGCAGTCCTCCAATACAGCGTCACTAATAATCATATGGTGGTTTTGGGACGTTAAACCCCCCATATCAATCAGATTGCTAGAAAACGAGTGCGCAACCACCAATCAGCAAGCGCCTGCCTATACATCACATTCTCAAGCACGGTGTTGTTCTCAAACAACGATGCATACGCTATTATTTAAGCAGCACAGTTACTTACAGAAATTTGTGATTGATAGTACGCAATAACCGCCGACCATGAAGAGCAGATGAAGTCATGTGACTCACAAAAAGATACTTATATTGCGCTAGAGCAGCCGAACATACGACCGCTGTGACGTCAGCGTGCCCCGTCATATTTTGTCTGTTGGCTGCATGGGTGCAAGACCAGCCTGTCATGCTGCCATGCTTCCTTTACCGCGAGTTAATACGCGAAGATGGCATGCAATAGTGACTTGGACAATAATGAACCATATGCATAAGGAAAGCGAACTCACTTTTCTAGTCGGCCGCAGTGTTATCCTCAATTGAATCAATTCCGCACATATGTGGCCGCAAAGTTCTTGCAATTGTTGTTGAGTGGAAGCTGGATTTGGGCATTAACGGGTCAAGTATTGTATATATATATATATATATATATATAGATATAATATTACTTATATACTATATAGATAGATATCTGAGAGATGATATATATCATATATAAACACGCCGATTCTCTACGCAGTTTGAAGAATTGTGGTGCATCACTTGATACATTTTCCTCCCTGTCTAACAAAATATGAACAACTTTCTTTGTCTATAGTGCGCCAAAACGACAGGGAAACGATGTGTTCATGGTATGCGCACTGAATACCTGAGCTCAGAATTCCACGTCCTGCGTAAGTTACTAGATATACTTATGCGTGTAGCGAAGTGTACTCAAGAGCGTTCAGCTATATTATAAGCCAATGTCATATGAAATATAGTGCAGAAAGGAAAAAATAAAGACAAGGAAATCCTTCGCCTCGTTTGCATGCCATAGGCACACGTGTGCACTTTTTCTATCGCGCTTGTGAAAAGTTTATAGTAATTTCGCAGCATACGTCTATTCAACAATGTCAATAAATTCATGCAGTGCACGTAACAAAAATTATTGTACTTTTTCCAATACTTCTGACGAAGTGAGTTGTTACGGCATATCGCGATAAATAGAAACGCAAACAGTGCGTCATCTACGCGTTTTGCCGTTTCGCATACATGCCTTTTCGAGCGTTTGTAGCCTATAGATGGTAATGATAACAAAAAAAACGCCACTACAGTTATCCGTGATACAATCGAGGACCCGGCTAGCATTTTTCGGGGGCCACCAAGGTCAGATCGCGATGAAAAAGAGCGCGCCGCGCTGTTCGAGTTTCTCCATCGCTCCCTTCGAAACACCGCCCTTTTGCGGTTAGTCTAATTTAATCAATATACACGTCACGTGCAACACACGTGAAAAGCTGCTTACGTCTATGATGACGTTGCAGATGAACAGCCCACAGGACAGGTACATGACAATGTCCTGTTGAAGTTTGAGCAAACACAATGAAGCAAACGAAGTGATTATTTCAGGACATCACTGTAACTATGGCTCACTCGTAATTATCTTATATGATAAAGTGAATGGAATGTATTGGTTGACATATGCAAATTAGGAGAATATGTCGCGAGATTGTGTCCTTACCGATCACTGAAAAAAAATATTATGTAAAGGCACAAACATATATAGAGGGAGTACGTGTGTGTCAGCACTGTGGAGGTGATGGCTTACTCATTGTGTCATTGTTTACTCTTACACCTTTTTCTGGTGAACATACGAATAAGTTTGCTTTTCTTATAGAAGCCAAATATGTTGATTGCTGTGGCAGCCAAAACTAGTGTATATTCAATTCGTTTAAAGCTTTTCATATAAAATTGAGCCTAACTTTTTTCACAGTTATGTTAAATAATGACGACTGGTGGGTGTGAACTTGTTCACCCTAAATGCACGTATTTGTTAAGTCTTGTAGTGAAAGCCGAGAGTGGTGAAATAATTTTGAAATTCTAAGTCTGCCCTCTCTTTTTTTTTCAAAGCGAAATGATGACAGCATGAAAAATACAGAATATTTGTTTCTTTTTTTCCTTCAGCGCTGATCATTTCGATTCCTTCCTTCCTACATACTTGATCACTTCATATTCTAGTATGTGCCGAGTTACGAGCTCTACAGGTACTCGAGTCCGAATGAGCACTTTGAAACTGAACATTCTGTTAGGGCCTCATCCAGTATGTTCGTTGATATTTATGTCAAAATCAGGATGCTAAAGAAACCAACATAAGGTCATGACGACGCCGGATGTACCACTTAACGTCTCCTCAGCGCGCTGAAGATCTCAGCTGATACCTCTAATGCCCGCTATCGGCCACAAATATTTTTCTTGTCTGTCGTTCAACTATCGGTGTGCGAGATAAAAAAGTTAAGGCACTCGTGGAATGTGGGTCGTCTTTCGATCGCGGGCGTGAAATAGTGGTTTAAGTGCCGCGTCAGTCGCGAGGTTGACAGAGACAACAGAGAACTGATAAGAGTACACGATAAACTTGAACGACCGAAACTACACCTAATCGCGTATACCTGTTCTTTGAGTAAAAAGTAGCTTCATCAAGAGAACGTCAGTTAAAAAGATGGCCCTGTATCTGCTATATAATCTGCAAATCTCGTCGAAAGACGATAGCCTTGCGTGTGGAGAGAGTGAACAAAACATTTATTTGATGTTCTGCGCAAGAAAATCGGTGAATGGTATTCTGAAGGCGCAGCGTTAGAGTGCCTCGAGCGTGTAGCGGAGGCCAACGAGCGCATCAAGTCACGTCACACGTGAGACATGAGCGCCATCTGGCAGTTTCTTTTGGAAAACAAAGCGCGTGGCCGTGCGCGCCCGTCTCAGAAGTGATAATGTGTAGAACGCGAGGCGACGGGTAGGTGTCTCCACCATCTCGTCTTAGCAAAACGTTGGAAATACTCCCCGTTCCGTGCAAGCGTTGCATGCGTGATAAGCGCTACGTTTTTTAAAATTATTTATGCATGCGTTTTCTAGTAATAGAAAACACACGCATATGCAGAATATATGCGTGTTGTTATGGTGCCCCAGACATGCGCAATAATTGCTTTTAATTGACAATTACACAAGCATGAACGCTCAACCTTGAGCAACATTGGTGGTCACTGTGGATAGGGTCGGCCGTTTCAAGTACCCGATGCTGGTAAGAGTGGACAAACAGACAAATGTACAGACAGACAGACAGACAGACAGACAGACAGACAGACAGACAGACAGACAGACAGACAGACAGACAGACAGACAGACAGACAGACAGACAGACAGACAGACCAAAATTTTTGCGTCGAAGGTATCCAAGAAAGACTATCGTCTTTAAAAGACTATAGCCTTGCGGCCTGTATCAATGGCGTAACCACCAGGTTGGTCAGTCGCTGTGGCGTATAGACCACTTTACAGAAGGCTCCCTGTGCGCCCTTATAATTCTCTTTGGGCTACGCTAAATAGGCGTGACCTCCCATAATATTTGGGCTAGCTACGCTAAATAAGGCATGACCTCCCATAATGTTCTGCCGAGAGTTGTACTCCAGTGCCACAGCCCAGAAAGGAAGGTGTTTCTTCTCTCCAATGAAAATGTCTATCCAACAAGGAGAGTTAGACTCACAGGCGGAGTTCTAAAGCGATTGCGTGTACGTCAGGAGCAGGGTGCGCATTGAAAATCTTTAAACAAACATTGTCGAACCCGAGCAGTATTCTCTCAAGACCTTTAATTGAACGCCAGTAATAAAAAAGCGCGAAGATTGCGTATACATTCCGGCTGTTTCTCTGGCATGATTTTTACGAAATTTCGATTTTTCGATGGCTGTCAGATGAAGCGCGAGAATGCCAAATCACGTGTTTGCAAGATGTTATAAATTGAAATATGCGAATAACTTGCTTACTTAATCCAAGCATATATGCTAATTAATTTCCGCGAAACTTTGCCAATGACTTTGATAGAGTCAAAGTTTCTCCAATAGCTATAAAAAATTGCACTCTTTAATGCATGATTTCCTTCGTAACAGAAAAACGTGGCTATGTAAAAGCAAATATTTCATTAATTGTCTCACACGTACTCCATAGCGTGCACCAGAGCACACCAAAGTACGAACAGTGCACAGTTTATCAAATAATTTTACGCGAATACAGTATTCCTGTCACTGTAGCCAGATTATCACTGGCTTTACATTGTTGCGTGCGTTTATGATTACCGTAACATTATAAATAATAACAGTGTCAGGAACAGTTTCCACTGACAACGAATTCAACATACCTGCATACGACAGGCGCATAAATCTTTCTCGACGTAGCATATTGCTACAGTTAACTTACCGGGTCCAGCTTCACGGTGGCCTATCACAGCGAAACGGTAAGACAAATTAAGTTTTCAATACTCTGTGACTAAATATAATTTATTCGTTTGAGATTAGCAATATATTCGAGTTTGAAATAAACTGAATGAGTTGAATAGTTTATCAAGTTAAACAACTTGATTTACTGTTTCCCAGTTCCGTCCTGAAATAATCGTTCCTTTCTGTCTGCATGTTCGTATTTTCTCCTGTCCAAATCAATTACCTGTTGAATAAGTATGGCAGGGTGGTTTTTCTTCATTTCAGTTTACGCATCCTTGTTGACTGCGACACACAGGCTTTGAAAATTGAGCAGGAGACGAAGCGTATTTACTATTGTTTGCGCGCAATATCGAGGAAAGAATGCATGACGACGTCGGGAGCATTGTGACTCACTTCTTCCGGTTGTGCATCCTCATCGTTCTGCCGAAGAGATCAAGTAGAACGTGTTAGACGTCTGTCTCTTCACTAGCCTAAACGAGGCCGAGCCGTAAGCTCGGCTGCTGATTAAAAATGCTATATCCATAGACCAAGTTTATTTGCAAAAATGCCCATTACGACGCGGTAACTTTTTAACATGGAAATGTTTTATGCCGGGGTCCACCACGGCTCCGTTACGTATTTTCATCACGAATATAACGTTGTAAAATACTGCAGAGGCAAAAATAAACGAGAAGGAAGAGTTCTGCCGCCGTACGTCGAACCAACGACCTCGCGCTCTTCAGCGCGTCGCTAACCACTACGCCACAAAACGACCCTTCTGAAACATGCTAATGGCGAGTCACTTATACACACCTTGTACCGCTGGCGGTACTCAGAGCTCGGTACTTCATGGCCTCCTAGTGGCGAGCGCCTGCCATCTCGGAAGTCATGGGTACTTAGCGCGTTTTCGTCACTGGTTGCGAGATGGCACGACCGGCGCGCGTTGGGCGGTTGTGCCGCGCCACGCCACGCGTCGCTGTGCTCGCTCCCCTCCACACGGAGGTGAGCGAGCGCTGTAAATTCTGTTTACCAATATCTTTTTGTGTTTTCCTGTCACATAACTTGCACATGCGCTATGCTGGTTCTCAAATACTTATGTGTTTTGGTCCTTTCAAAAATAAATTAGTTGAGAGTTGGCGCTCATTTGTCTCTTTCTTGTTCCGTTTTTTTTTGTGCATGCTTAAAAAGTTATAATACGGTTACATAAGAACTCGCCCAGCTTCCTGTTTTACTGCCTGTTACTACTAAGCGCCTATGGGTACGCTTTTTTCTTGCTCACCATTTGTCGAAGCAACGGCGGGCCGTGCAAGCCAGCATGTCTGTCGTCATGACGCTACGTTGGAGATTGAAAGAAATTAAGACGGACATTAAGAAATCGAATACATCAGGTGTATATCGTGAAATATCTATAAATAGGGGATGTCGCTGGACACCCTCTGTCTAATGATCTTTTATCGCTTCAAGCTTTGATCTAGTCCTAAACTTCTGACGTGTACATTATAACAATTAGAAGGACTCTGGAACACATTTTCAACGTGGTCAGAAAACGCGGCCTCTTGGTAGTCGAGGCTTCTGGCAATACGCGAGCCAAACATTACAACGCAGTACGTAGCCTAGAATTCACAATTAATTTTAAAAAGTCACCTATAAATTATTCCCCCTTATTTATACAAATGATGTCATATACTAATGCGACCTCGCCATATGCCCTAATTCAGGGCCATTTGCCGATTTGTGCATCGCAAACTGCACAATTACAAAGGCCGCCACGGGAGGTCGCCACGTGCGCACGCTCGCGATCACACTGAAAGTAAGCCGAGCGTGCGAATGGGAAAAAAATACAGTGCTCATGAAGTGCCTGTGACATAATTTCTTGCCCTCGTGCCATTCATTCCTACTTTGATTCCAATGGGCTCGCGAGGGCGAGAGAAAAGAAAAAGCAATTACAGCGTGCGACGAATCCGACAGCGTCCACTTGTGCTTGACGGATTCTTTTTTTTTTTTTGTTACCGGTCGACTAGTGAGGCATGAAATGTCTTTCGTGAAGTTATTCAATGACTGAATGCTTGGAAAGG
Source organism: Rhipicephalus annulatus (assembly GCA_013436015.1). NCBI lineage: Eukaryota > Metazoa > Arthropoda > Arachnida > Ixodida > Ixodidae > Rhipicephalus > Rhipicephalus annulatus. Next base: position 166,189 of record WOVY01012619.1, read on the forward strand.
GCCACATTATTAGTAGAAATTACCCCCGTGCATTCAGAGCTATCGCATTAGACTACCGGCATCACATTCCTCTGTATCCCAGTGATTTGATGGCGACTGAATTTGTTCGGTATCGTGTATACCATCACACTAAATGAGTTGCGCCCACTTTGAGAAGCGCAAGTTACGGTAAAAAAATGAGAGATCAAGCGGCCACGTTCTATTTGTGTCCTTTGTATCGTCCTCGCGTTCAAGGGGGCGACTTTCACAATTTCGGTCAGTTGTGCAGTAAACAAAGAAATAAGATTTGTTGAAAGCTAATCTCAATCGCATGTCTATTTTTATCCGTGCTATCATCTTACTATCCCGTTCTTTAATTAGTGAGGTTAAGTCATCTAATAAATAGGTGCACAACCAATTAGCGCATTTAAAGCACAGCTTTTGCTGATTGCCTGCCGCGGTGGTCTAGTGGCTAAGGTACCCGCCTGCTGACCCGCAGGTCATGGCTTTGAATCCTGGCTGCGGCGGCTGCATTTTCGATGGAGGTGCAAATGCTGTAGTCCCGGGTGCCCAGATTTGGGTGCACGTTAAAGAACCCAATGTGGTCGAAATTGCCGAAGCCCTCCATTACGGCATCTCTCATAACCATATGGTGGCTTTGGGACGTTGAACGCGACATATCTATCAATCGATCCCGTCGCCTGAGTTTCCTTCGATTCTTTCATATAATAACGTCGCATGACTCATGAGGATGTGCACGTGGCTCATAGAAAACAGAAGCGACACACGCTATCTCTTTTGCGAGGGGGGTTTACTGCAATGAACAGGTGAATGTAAAACTATTACTCGCCAAGTGCCAAGATTACTCGCCAAGATTACTCACCAAGTGCAATAAATAGCGACTTAAGTAAATGGCCCCCGAAAAATCCATGAGGCTAGCAAACTGAAGAATATGCTAAAACGTCAGCCTATTTGAATTTCTAGGAGTATTCGACATTTCTAACAATACATATCCAAAAAAATGCTTGCGCTTGGTGGTCAGTCGTATAATACCTGGTCAGCACCGTTGTGAGAGGCCAGAAGTTTGTACCATTGTGCCTGGAAAAGAGGGTGCACGTTAAAGAACCCCAGGTGGTCGAAATTTCCGGATATCTACACTACGGCGTCACTCAATCATATCGCGGTTTCGGAACGTTAAACCCCACATATCAATCATCAACCGTGCCTGATAAAGAATCAGGAATACAGGGAGCCATGTCCGCAAGAAATAAACCAACGGGCACGCAACAATGGTCACACATGTAAAACTATAACTTTAATAAACAAAAAGAACATTGATGCGTTTCGTTCGGGTACTATATATTCTACTAAATCGTTTTCAGAAATTATTTCGCTTCAAATATGTGTTTATCTGACGCGCAACCTTTACCTTTCGCTGCAGAGCTCAGCTTTCAACACTTCGAGTTCTTGACCCAGAGATAAGGCTTTCGTACTGTAATATGGTCATAATAGGTCTTTTTTATTTAGTGCTCCTATCTTTACACACGGAAAATTTCTCCACTGAAGGATAAAATTACGAATGTCGTGAAGGGGAAAAACAAGCAAACAAGTGCAGTAGGATGGCCCATTTGGCTACGTATAAGCTCCATATATTGCCCATAAGGCAAGTAGTAATACAAATAACATTGCAGCAGCGCTAGCTCTTCTGCACTATGTGCTCGTGTCGGCGTGCTTCCAAAAGAGCTTCTTTTTCTACTGCCGAAATGTTGATTAGAAAAAAAGCGAAAAAAAAGAAAGGATTAAAGGATTTACGGTAACACGAATTATTACCAATGGCAGGACATAACACTGTAGCCGCGACTGCACGCATAACTGCTGAAGTACATTTTGAGAATAATCAGGCGCCGAATTGACAAAGCTTGGCGTTCCAAATGTCATTTCTCAGCGATCGTCCACCGTCGCTAATTACATTTCCATTGAGGCTGAGAGGCTGGCTAGCTTCTGACTGATCATTATACGGTGAAGTACTAGAGGGGAGTAGTTTCGCGGGGAAGTGCTTTAAAGGTTGTACCAAAAGTAGTAAAGGTGTTACAGCACAAGTTCGGTTTCTTTTTGAACACATCTCGTATACACACTTGTAAGGAGCTTGCGGAAATTCTGGGTATAAGTTGGGCACAGGCAGCGATAGTGCATCGGTAGTCAGCTTGCTTACCAATACTGGGCCCGGCGGGGGCATAGTCATGGGCATCGAGGTCACGGCAGTGGACCTCACGTACTTGAACTGTATCAGGCCACGCAGCTGCAAAAGGAATAATGGATGAAATTGATTATTTGATTGATTTATTGATGGATAATCGATTGATTGTTTGACTGATTGGTTTATTTATTTATTTATTCAATGCCTCGCTTTTAAAGGACACAAGCAAAGGACTCCGATACTATCAAGGAGGAGGAGTCTGATATGCAAACTGGAAATTCAGGTGCAATTAGAAATAAAACAACAAAGAAATATTGACTAAAGGGAGGAAGAATTATCCAGTGATGCAACGCAGGACATACGAATAATCATATGAATTCATAATCAAGAAAAAATGTATGCTAGACTAACGGCTTGTGCCGAAAAAAAGTTCATAGTTTGTACGAAAAGTAGTGTATTTCCTCGTATAACACAAGCACTGCTTAATGTTTTCCAATGCTGGCTGTCCACCAACAGCGTAATAAATAAATACGTGCATATCATTATGCCGTTGCTTCACGTCATTAAGCGTTTCGCAAACTACATTTGGTCTCGGGAAAATTTCCTTCAAGTCTGTTTAACCATCCGACATTCCATACGAATTGTGTTACAAATGCACATTATAGCGCAGACAGCGGCAGCTAAAGAACACTTCTAAGCATACTCGCAGAGAAAAAAAGCATGCATGAACACTGTAACACATTGTTGCGGCGCTTCATTCACTTTGAACTTTCAGGAATGTCATCTTCACGTTTAGTTGGGTGCACTGATGGAATCTCGTACCTCGGCGTTGAACAGGCCCAGGAAGATCAGCAGGAAGACGGGCCGCGTCTTGCATGCGTGCGTCATTAACGTCATGCCCTTCTGGTTGTCCTATTCAAAAAGAAGCAACATTGCGAGACCGAAAAGGCCACGATATGTTTCGAATGTGCTACGTTAAACCTAGTCTGCATGCTGTGCGCGGCGCTTAATGTGGTGAGGGGACACATGGCACAGTGTGGCTACGTCATTAAAAGTTGCTCACTTGTAATGAGAGAGTTTCGCGCGAAATTTACAGACGAAGCGATGCGGGAACGATTCGTGTGATAGAACAGGGCTTTCTTGAAGGTCCATAAATTGAAATTTAATTCCCTCGCCGCTTATATATAAGAAATTATCATTCTCACTTCGAACATGGCTCGTTAGCACATAAATATAAATACTGCACGATAGTCCGCCTCGGTGGAGCAGTCTTTACGGTGCTCGGCTGCTCACTCAAAGGTTGCGGGTTCAATTACGGCCGTGGTGGTCGCATTTCGACAGAGGCGAAATGGTTGGTATATATAGGCCACTTTACTGTGCGATGTTAGTGCGCGTTGAACAACACCAGATGGTCAAAATTTCCGTAGCCCTTCACTAGGGCGTCTCTCAATCATCTAGTGGTTTTGGGACGTAAATCTCCATATATCACAAAACGTTACATGAGAGAGCATGCTGATTGATTGATTGGTTGGTTGATTGATTGATTGATTGATGTGTCGGGTTTAACGTTCCAAACCACCATATGATTATGAGAGACACCGTATTGGAGGGCTCCGGAAATTTCGACCACCTATAGCGTTCTTTAACCTGCTCCCAAATCTGAGCACACGGGCCTATAACAATTCCACCTTCATAGAAAATGCAGCCGCTGCAGCCGGGATTAGATCCCGCGACCTGCGGGTCAGCAGCCGAGTACTCCAGCCACTAGACTAAAGCGCGCGTCGGGGTAGAGAGCATGCTGCGTAGGATGAACGCGCATTCGTACGCAACGCCGTTAGTTCGGGAATTTGATAACCTTGAAGCTGTCTCCGATGTGTTTTGGCTCCTCTGTAATGCATCCAGTACGCACTACCACACGGTGAAGTCAGATTACACCATTTCCCCAACTACATCGATTTAAACGTCCAAAGCACTGCGAGTGAGTCAGCTGAAAAGCATTCTGCACTAATACTAAAATCTGCACTATATAAGTGGTTTCTTGTCAACAGGTTGCGAGTGTCCAATGCTGCTGTTTTTTCGCGGATATGACAAAGAGATTGAATTGACTTACGCTCGCCAGGATGGCGAAGAGCAGCATCAAGAAGAATATGCTGGCCCCGAAAAAGACGACTCCGTAACTGAGGGACACCACCATTTCTGCACGGGAGAGTTGAAACGCAGGTCGACTTCGCGTGAAATACGCTATCGCTCAAGCCGGTCGTATACAACTATATAGCTCGTAAAGAAGAAGAAAAAAAAACACCTTTCATCGGCATTGTGTGCACTCGCGAATTTTCGTATAATCTATTCCACGAGTGATGCACATGTTTATTAAATAGAAACCATTGATGCTTTATTCCCGAGAAACCACTCCTCAAATTTAAGGGGAGTGAAGGAAATGTCTAGTTGAATGATAATGAAACACAGCATGTCTCAAGGGAAGCCTGGGACCCCAGAGACCTATACTCCGTCCCCCCCCCCCCCCCCCGGCATCCCTGAGGTTAATTGCTGCAGCTTCAAAGTATTTCGGTTTGACAGTGGCTGTCTAAGGAAACAGTACTTACTAAATTAATAGTAATATTCTATACAGGAAACCGCTGTACGCCGTGTTCGTGCTTTTGCTGTCATGTTCTGCACTGCATGCGGTCCTTTTTTTTTTTTGGTGAAGCGCGAGAGCAAATGACAATACTTCGGCACCCGGATAGGTAAATTACGTGTAATTACAGCAGAAAAAAAAACATCAATGCAAATCAAGGCATATAAAATACGTTAAAGAAGCGCGCCAAAATTACTTCACTTCATACGAAACCACCGTGTCGAGACAAGAAAAAAAAACGAGTGCATACATTCGTTTGATATACTAAGGCAAATTTATAAAGAAAGGATGTCTAACATTTAATCAGCGCACCCAGTATATAAGTTTGGGAGAATCGGAATAATAATAATAATAATAATAATAATAATAATAATAATAATAATAATAATAATAATAATAATAATAATAATAATAATAATAATAATAATAATAATAATAATAATAATAATAATAATAATGAAAAAACACCAGGCCTGCGCGGAAGGCGCAGCACAGTCACAGCGAAAGCTAGAAGAGCGGCCTTTCATAGCCTCTTAAAGCACTCAATTGGTAACAACTGCGAGCACACTTGCTTGATGCCCACTAAGGTATTATTAATAATTTTTGGTTAGTATAGGCCGGCATTCGCTATGCTATTTTTCGTCATTCTTCTGAAAAGCGTAGTATCGCTAAACACTTGCAAGAAATTTTGTGCCAACTGTTCATGCAGTGACTGACGACGATGAGGAATTATGGCTGAAAAGGGTATGCGCCACAGTTAATAGGTGAACAAGAACAAGCTTTTGTAATGGGCATTGGAAAACCCACTCGTTGCTCTATTCGAGTTATGCGACGACTCGTTGTTATTTCGCTCTTTTAAAACACTTTATAAGTCGTATTAACGTGATTGCTTTCCCAATATGAAGCCTGCCTAAGGCAAGTTTGCCTACAAACCCCAAGCTCCGATGTGGCTTAGTGGTAGAATACTGGGCTGGCACCAAGCGAACCCAAATGCAACCTCCCCCTCTCCCTCCGCGTCATTGTTGCCAGGTTTATTTTTTTTTTACTTTTTCTAACTTAGCGCGATGTGGTTACGAACAGCGGCGGCAGCAGACAACTTCGCGTGAGCTGAGTTGTGATCTCTTAACAGCTTTCGCTGTAAAATAAGCCCACGCTTTTGGTTGTAAAACATAGCCTCTGAGATTACATCGGTGACTGCATAACCTCAGAGAGCTTAGATCACTGCCGTGCGTTATTGCAGTAAGCAACTGCACTATATTCAGTTAGATTGCTTTTTTCTATGACACTCCTTCCCAGCACCTGATATGGAGTCCTTCCTCCGTGAATAGTTTTCGACATAGACTTGATATACAGACTCTAGAGGAAACGTGGGCCGGAAAAGCTATAACCAACGTTACTAGATACTAGTAACGTTGGCTATAACCACCAAAGCGCCGACATCTTGGAACGTTGCCATTGCTGCCGTTACAATACTTGAAGGAAGCGCTAAATATACTATGTTAAAACACTAATAGTATTGAAGTATAAAGATTAACCAAGCGTGATCACGTGTTATGAGGTAGTTGTGAATGTGAAGAAAGAGAAGTGAATGAGAAGATAACTTGTCGTGGGCAGGGACCAAACCTGTGACCTTCCGATGCTCTACCAACTGAGCTACCAAGGCGCCGACATGCTGTCTTTTAAGGGCGTCGTCGTCGTCGTTGGCCAAGTGTGACCAGGGAGTCTGGCAACTTCGTCGGCAGGCGACTCGCCGGCCGATGGTCTGCGTCTGTCTGCTGTCAAGTGTCGTGTCGCTCTAGTGTAATATTCCTTTACAACTTCCAGCGTCTCTCCACCTATCGCGAATATAGCTGTTTTCTGCCGAGACTGCCGCACATTGTTTTAGTTTTTTTCGCGCATCAATTTGCACACCTACTATTCTGCTTTCCGTGTCCAGTTCAGTAAACATGAGCTGTAATTCGTCCCCTGAGTTACTCATCAAGGCAATGTCATCAGCGAATAGCAGACCTTGATGGCAGATCTACTCAAATACTGCCGAATGGCAGGCCTACTCAAATACTCTCCCCAATCTAGGGCCCTGAAAACCTCCTGCAAATCTCTCTTATGAATACCTCCCCGTAAACCCCCCTTGTGAAAGTACCAGGAAAGTATAGGAGATTTTATATGAGGTAATTGTATGTAAAAGTGAATGAAAAGATAACTTGGCTGATGAGTTAAAGGATGTAATTTGCTGCGCGCGGGAAAAAAGCGTTTGTCAGTTTGTTTACTGGATGGCGCCACCATTCTTGTACCAGATTACTCTGTGTTACTCTGTGTTAGAGCGAGGTCGTGCGGCCGATTAAGCCGGCTTGCTTGCGTCCCGTCATCGGTTTTTTTTTTTTTTTTTATGCCATGAGCCAACAACTCGACTTTATGTGGGAATCTCCTACTGGAGTGCAACAGCAGCATGCAGTGGCGAGTTCGAGCGTACATTATATCAAAGCCAAGTATCGTTCCGTCATGACGGCGCCCAAGTGGTTATCAGCAAGCCCACATGGTGAGCTGGTCCTCTGGGGTGAGTAAATTAACTCTATGGTTGTCGACGACGCCAACGACGCCATCGTTTTCTAGGAAGGCGATTGTGAATGTACAGCGCCTTGATCAAACATAAAACTTATGTAAATTATACATAGGTTCAAAACAATGCTTTCTAATATACTTTTAGCACTCTATTGTCACAGTTCGAACTGTCGGTAGCGTGGCCGAGCGGTCTAAGGCGCTGGTTTAAGGCACCAGTCTCTTCGGGGGCGTGGGTTCGAATCCCACCGCTGCCAAAATTTTTTTTTTCTCTCTTTTTTTTTGTTTTGTTTGATGACATGTGTGGTTTGTAAAAAGAACTCACCTTCCCACTGCAGAATGGCAGCTGCGAACGCCACCGTGTTCGCGCTCTGAAAGAAGTTCCAAATGTAACGAGGGTTGAATAACCAGCGAGCAGCTCACGTCCGATTTGTGGTTAATCGCACTCACCCCGCAAATCACAACCAGGCAGGTGATGCCCACTTTAGTCTCGCAAGTCCACATGGTGGAACGACCACGTTCAGGCGCTGCGCGAGTAAAACAGAAAAGATGGTTTGTGCGTCTCCCATGCGATTCCTGCTCGAAAGAGCACCCGCAGTGTACCCGCATGACGAAATGACCAACGCCGACTTTTCTTACAGAATGATGGTGCTTGCGTCAAGTTTGAATGTGTCACGTTTCACGCGGAGCGGCAACTAAATGAACGGGGAGAAAATAGCCTACTCTATACTTTATGGGGGGGCTATGGCTGTGCATGATAAAAGCCATAAAATTTCCGCGCTGCCATGCATAATGCACAGCTCGATCCAAAATGAAGGCGTCCTGCGTGATTTGTGAAACCAAGCAAGCATAGGCAGCTTTTGTGTGATCTCATCGCAGGTGTGTGTGTGTGAACTAAAATAACACTAAAAAAAATTGTTCGTAGCTCAACCTACTGGTTGGTAGCGCATTTACAACACTAGCTACCACCGGCCCGTTGGTCTAGGGGTATGATTCTCGCTTTGGGTGCGAGAGGTCCCGGGTTCAAATCCCGGACGGGCCCAGCTTTTTTTTTTTTTTTTTTTTTTTTTTTCCAATTTGCAACGTCATTTCTTTGCGACCCTGCGATGTCAGTTTTAGGGGCGAAAGTCTGCGTCCTTCCGGCGGCTTCGCCAGCCCAACATGTCTACGGGCGGACGTTTCGCCTCGCTCATCATTCACTCAGGGAATGTGTTGTGATGTTTTTCTTCATCTATTTTATTCTCTAATAATGCTTGTATGACAAGTTCAGACGAAGCGCGGGGTTTCAAATGTTCAAGTGAACTACTCACGACATGCGCTTACGTCAGACTGCACTTTTTTTTTTTTAAGAGACGTTGAACTTTCTGTGTGGTCTATGTGTCGTAGCACTAATCGTCACTTCGATTGATTGGGTTTCCTTCCTTTAAAACTACATGAGGCGATCGTCAACCTGTCACATTGATTTATTGTAGTGAACTAGAACTAACATGTTGGTTCTAGTTCACTGTAGTTTATATTAAAAGAATGCTATGACATGGTCTCGGTGTGATCACTGTGATTGCGCGCACGCCGTTGGAGATGTGAAAGTGCCGCGGGCGCGTGGCGTTTTGCAGCTAGGAGAATTTTGTAGGCACGTGGCTGAAAGGCGCACCACGTCGAGGCGTTGGTTGGGGCGTCTTCCTGCGTTCCTCGCCACTTGCGTTTCTCCCCTCGGAAACGGTGCCTAACTGTGCTCGCGCTATCAATGAGGGTGTGATGATAAGCCGCTCACAGTTCGTGACCGGTGAGCCGGCGCATGGCGATGACGCAAAGAAAGCATGAGGGTAACGATTATCAGTTATCGCTATGTGGCATAAAGATGCCCCGGGCCCATTGCGCCTTTTGTGCGGACAACTCCCAGCATCCGCCAGTGGCATAGCCTCTTCGTCTGCACGTTGAATAGCACATTGCACTTTACTCAGTTAGGCACGTTCCTTTCAGCGAGATAAGATCTCGGTTGCGAAAATATGAATAATATGCGCGTTTTAACAACAGCTCTCCCTTACCGTTCTTAGACAGGCCCGAGCAGAACGTCCGTTGGCTGTTCTTCTTCTTCCTCGATTCGGTCGGCCTGCTCTGCACGTGTATGCTATACAGTGGATGATGCCTTCCCTGTTTCAATGGCGTAGCCACTAGCGATGTAGTCACACCAGGCCCGTGCTCGCCCCACCCCCCACCTACCGCCCCTTGACTGTTTTTTTCTTGCCATTCGACCACATCTGCCTGCCTGGCCCCCACTTCTGATCCAGTAGGTAACCCCCCCCCCCCCCCCCCTCTCGCGAAAATATTTTTTCCTATGCCGATGCCATCACTACTCCAAAAATCAGAGAGGCTGGAATGAAATCGAGAGTAAAGCTGTTCCTTCTTGTCACAATTTTTTATCCCACCAAATAATGCATGGCAAAGGCTCTGAATAGATTATCGGTATTCTTGTAGTTTTCTAGTTCACAGGATGGCACAAGCTGAAGGAAGTACATACAAATAAGGAAAAAGAAGTTACGGAAGATGCGCACAACATAAATTATTAGATTCGGCACAAGGACATACTTTCTGGGGACCTTTCAACATGTTCCCGATTCCCAGAATTTCTGTGCATTAGGGATACCAGGCATAAAACAACTTGCATCAGTACCACTACTGCCCTGCCCATTCCCACAGTCAAATTGAACCCAATTGAATCGTCTTATTAACGTCATGACTAATGGGTAATGTCATGACTGATGCATGTACAAACATATATATGCAGGGTGCATCCGTAGCCACAGCACTGACCCTGGCCTTCCAGGCATGGGCCATGACGGGGCGGTTGCTGCATGGTCCAAGGCCAGTCAAAATGCCTTCCTCACTGGACCGATGCCCCAGCGGACACTTCAGTAGCAATGCTACCGTGCCAATACTGTGAGCTTGCAATGAACATTTCTCAGTGTTGGTAATTTGGGGCGTCCCCTTAATAACACGGCATGAAGTGTTGACAAAAATGTCAACAGGCAAGATTTGTAAAAGACAGCACGTGCATATATACTATATTGCATGTGCTACAATTAAGTGGCACTGTTTACTGTAAATTTTACTGGCACTGCTGATCATTACATAGCTATGAGAGATTATAGTATAAACAGTATTACCACGAATAGATAAGAATTTCCAACTTTCACAGAAGGAGCAGAGAAATGTATATTGAAGCAAAGTGTCGATCTTAGAAGGTTAACATTGAACCATTTACCAGTTTCTTATTATGTAATATACAGCCATGAAAGAATCTCCATGATGTCGAGAAAGCTTTATTAAAGAGTCATTCACTTGTCAGCTAACTTTCTATATAAAATATTCTTTTCCCCGGCATAGGAGTGACCAAGAAGGAACCACACTTTTCGTCTACGAACTGTCCAGCTTCTGGAGCGGTTTGTTTTCAGCGTTCGCCACTATCGCCATTGGCCTTGTCGTCAGCTGGCTCACCGGTATGTAATCCAATATCATAAGCAGAGCACATCATCACGTAACATTCAACATTCACAACATTGTGGCAATGTTGCATCAACTATATCAAAATCCCGAACAAGTGCCCCCTACGATGAGAGATAATTTGACCAAGTCTTGGAGAGGGCCCTTGCTCAGTCATAGATGAAAAAATAAATATGGCACTGGAAGAGCTGCTAAAAATGAAGAATGCACACTTGTGCTTCTAATAAAATGCTTTATTGAGTATGCATGCATTTATTTGCCTTGATTATTTGTGGGGTTTAACGTCCCAAAAACACTATAAGATTATGAGAGACGCCGTAGTGGAGGGCTCCGAAAATTTCGACCACCTCATTTATTTGCCTTAATGGGCAAACTAAAAGTGAATACCTAAAACAATAAAAATGGAGGGAGGGAAGAAGGGCTGGGACACATATTTAAGATCTCCCAAAGAAGAGAAAGGGGCGCTTGCTCATGTAGGGTCACTTGCTTGGCATTTTGCGCTATTCATGCAACTATCTGAGCTCCTGAGTGGCACAACGATGGAACATATCAAGGCACAACCCTTGCCAGCTTGCCCTCACAGCAGAACACATATGCTCCAACACACACTAGGCTGTAAATCTGTCACCAAGTATGCAACAGCTAGGTATGGCAGCAGTAACAGCCTGACGCTCTTCCGACATCAGGATGTGCTACATGAGTTGACAGTGCCTCCTAAAAAATACTGGAGGCATTGGTTGGGAGCCAGAGTGGCAATCGTATTGTCAGCGAACATGCGACTTGACAACTTCTTAAGCAAACATTTCATCTCACTGGCACCATTGTTGTGCGAAAATTACATTACACACTCAGCTTTCGAGCCAACTTACCCACCTGTTGACGAGTATAGTCTTCATGACATTTTGTGCCAAAATGACCTATGGCTACTGCAACTGTCACAATAAATAGTTGCGTTTCTTGACACTAGCTGGCTGGACTTATCCATGTTGTGCCATTTGCGCCTAAGCTTTCTTTTTATCGTCATGCGGTGAGGACATCTTAGAGCTATTTCTCCAACACAGATTAGCACAAGTGCACCCCATAAAATTGAAATAACATTGCCATTTTATTTAAAAAAAAGAGCTCTACAAATTGATAAAAAATTGTAATTTTGGTACAATTTTTTTTCATTTTTTACCAGTAGAGAAAGGGTTAGCGAAAATTTCTATATAAAAATTTAGCTGATGATATTGTTGAGAATAATACTACATTGAAACTTCACAAGGAAAACTATATGAATAGTTAATTTCTTTAGTAGTACACAATTAGTAACCCTGTTTCTGGCTTAACAATACATTATTTGGCTTAACAATTCATTCAAAATTTTATTTGGACTTATTACAGTTGGTTAAGAATTTGTAATTCGATGTCACTACATCTATAGTTGGCTTTAATGAATGAGCAGTAGCAAGGAACTTCGCCAACCACAATCCAAATGTCGTACAACTTTGTTAATTAATTTCAATGTATACGGTTAGTCTTTATTGCTATTCATAATCGAGTGGCAACCAGACATTTCAGCTGCATCCGGTGCATTTTCAGGAAGGTACCCGTAGTACCGCAGCAGAAGACACTAAGGCATTGTTATATTAAGCATTCTCTACTAATTCCATCCCATGAGTTCATGTCACAGAATTTCGCATGGCAGAATAAAAACAAAGGTGGTAATCCAAACACAAACACATGTTGTTTGTAGATGAAGCACTTGCTTTGAACTGATGTTCTGCACCCAGCCAAACATTTGTGCATTCCAACTATGCTATCAATACTTTCTACTTTTCTGCTAATGCAAGCTGGATGTGACACATGATCAAAACCGTAACTCACACTTTGAGACATTGAGTGTCAATAGTGAGCCACACGGATGATAAAGTTATATATGCGATACGATTGTAACTGCACGCAGGTGGTGGAAGAAATTTCAGAAGGCATGTGCCTTTAACGAGTGACGCATTTGTGAGGATATGGAGAAAGGTGTATATGCTCGACGATGCTGATTTGGTAAGCTTTTCGCAGACATCTTACTCTAATATCTGTTCTCCACTACGAACACTTTCATCTGTGCATGCAGTATGGGTGTCCAGCATAGTAAAAAGTTAATACAATATCTGCTAAGTATCAATGTCGTGTGCCCACACAGAAAAGATTTAGTAGCATTTCAGCAGGACGCTTCTTGAGCATATAGCACATTTCATGAACACGGTGCAGTACGGGCTAAGAACAAAGACTAACGCAACTGCCATTTTGTTGGAAGTGCAATTCAGTTGCTTGTTCTAAGAAAATAGACAAGCCCTTTGTGCTCTATTAGTCCTTCTGAAAAGCTTCCATTTTTTTTATTTGTGCATCGAGCAATGATCGAGAAATGGACAGTTGCTGAGGCCATTTTCTGGTTCTGTATTCGTATCGACAGAAATAAAGCACAGGTTTTGCTGCAATGTGAAGAAAAGGTAAAACAATTTGAGTTTACCTATTACCCTACAATGGCAGTGCAAATACATGCTTAAACAAAATCAGACATGATTAATTAATCAGTATGCTCATGATTATGATTGGAAGGTACCATGTGCATGAGTAATAACATGTGGGAAACTTATTGCACAAAATTCAAGCTGCAGAGTTAAGTAAAAAAAGGGGGTAGCATTCATGGATAATTGTGCATCATTCTGACAATACATTAACATACGCTCTTCAATATTCATAAGAAATGAGAGGGCATGCCAAAGGTAAGGCACAATAGTTGTACAAAAGCAAATGTATTTCCTACACTTGTAAAGCTTCCTTCAAGGGATGCATACATACCATTAGAATGACTGCCTTCAATTTAAGTTCAATCGCAGGTCTGCACCTGTTTTTTTTTTTTGCATGGGTTGCCCCATCTATCTTTTCTTTAGTGTGGTACACATGCATAAAAAAGCGAATTCGCAATATTCCGCCAAGACTATAATATTATTATCTTATGCAGGAGGATGGAGAACCACAGAGGAGTAAGGAAAACCCTGTTCATGCCTTCACGATTGCAAGAGCAACTGACGATCATCTCAGCATCTCACGATCACAGCTGTAGGCCAATAGTTTTGCGATGGCATGCTGTTCTGATGGCCGCCACCACTTTCACACATAGCTAACTCAGTGTTCAAATGATGCTAAGCATCTCATTTCAACAGAATAGACAGCTGTGTCACTTTTTCAGTGTCTCAAATGACAATATTTTATACTTACAAAAAAAACTTCATTTAGGACCAGTACTCTGTAAATATAAGTTGTGAATATTAGCTATTTGGTTATGAATGATAGTTGCTGATCAGGTCGAGTGTAAATATTTGAAAACACTGAACATTGAATGCGTCTCATTCAATTGGCTCTTTGAATCAAATAAGGAAAAGCTGTAAGTACAAACATCTTTTCTTTACTGGCTCATGAATGTTTGGAAATTTGAATTGTGCACATGAAAGTACATCACATGCACATGAAATTGGTGAAAAATCGAGATAAGTTCAATCAACACGAGCAATTTGTAGGTATAAAACATGAGGCATCAAAGCTGAAACATAGACTTGATGGCTATGAGGATCTGTGACATGTACTAACCAGGGCAGACAATGTGGTCACATTCAAAACTTCACCTTCCCAAGCTTTGGGTCATGTAATTCATGATGGTTACTAATCTACAGCAACAGCAACAGAGTACTGCTATTTGGCAGAATGTTCCTGCACAGCATATACTTAATAATTAGTAATACTCAAGGTCGTCCAGCGGCCTATAGTTTCCAAGCATTGGAAAATACTGCCAGCAGTCATAAGGTGCTCCTCTATGAGGAATCTTTGTGCCACCTGCCATAGGACATCTCTTTTCTGCATACAAGGACGAGATAATCACAACAGCATGCCTTATTCCTTTGGTATTTCCAACAAGGCAGTATATAAACTCTCTCATACCTAAAGTTTGCATGTACATATATTTTAAATTAATATAAGTTTTTGTCGTTTTTCGCCTCCTTTCTTGGCCAAAGATGGGCTGTATTGGCAAACTTGAGTGCAATTGTTAGTTAGCATACAATTTGTCTCTAAATGTTTTGCTGCTAGAAATTATGATGCGTCACACCTATTTCCCTGAAGTAGTTAAAATGGTAAATAATCACACTAAATCATATGTGAAATGACTAAAAATAAAAGTTATGTTCTACTGAATCTAGTTTCAATTAAGCATGATATAAATGCGACTCCACAAGCCACCGAAAGTCTGGCATTGCCAGCTGCACTCACATTCAACAATTTTTTATTGCAGTACAAATATTTGATTTAAATTAAGCTTTACGTGATTAAGCAGTGGAAAAAACTATGTACCTTCACAACAACTTCGTTCTCTAGCACCCCATGCATGAACCTGTTTGAACATTACTTCACTTGAAGTTTACAAACTTTAGATGCATAATCTAAATGCTAAAGCTCTACTTGAGTAGGCATATGGCCCCACATATGGCTACACAACCTCATATGGCCACAAAAACTGTAAGTGCAGCCCACAGAACTTGTGGTTAGCACAAGATCTACTTTGCTAACCACTCAGTCCGGGTAGAACACTAACTGTACATTTATTGGTTGGCAAGAAATGATGTGAGTGGAGCTAAGGTCTGTGTAAGCAAAGAGAGAGCAAGGCAAACAGCTAATAAATGCTTGACTCTTGTGACTTTTATTTAGAGTATTGTGAGAAGACACTCCTCACAAAAAGCTGTATCGCTCTACAAAAAGCACTTCTTTCTTCAAGATGCAGTGCCATGTACTGCAGTGAATATTAATGCATATCCTTGTATAAAAACATACATATAAAAAAATAAGAGGGCAGTAACCAGACCAAGTTGTCCCATTGGGAAGACTTTCTTGCATTGGATACTATCTTCTGCCGGAATTCTCACATGCACACTCAATGCCGGAAAAACAAAAGGAAACAACAATGTATAACTTGAAGGTGAGCATAATGCAACAACAATGAACACTCACACACAAATGAGCAACAAGGAGAATCACTCTCACAGTAACAGCTGACAGAAGGCAGCATCCATGCATACATTCAGGACTTTTACACATCGCATGAGCAGACTTGACAAGTCGTATTTGAGCATCCTGTACACCGGTGAATCACATTCATGCGAGCATTCTATGGTACGACCATTGAATGCAGCCAAGACTATAAAAAAATGCCTCGTATGAAAAACAGGACGAGGTGCCCCATTTCTTTGTTTTCTTACATATGATTTCATCTATGCAAGATCAATGGCTAGGAAACAACTCGACTGGTAGAAAATGCATAACAAAATAAAAGCAGGTAGTCAACCAGGAAGGTGCCTTCAATTAACGATGACACGCAATAGAAACCTCGTGGTAGCCGCATTTTCGATAAAGGTAACATGAAATTCTTGAGGACCATACACTTAAGGTGCACGATTGAGGTGATAATTTAGGTTCATGTTAAAAGAGCAGTGATATCAACTGGACAAATGTCTTTTTTTGTGTCAACATGTAGTTATTGATCCCCTCATAACGATTCAGTACTAATAATAAAACAGAGAGGTGAATTAATATATATAATATCGATTAGTATGATTATAATAGAACCCTATTCAAAACGGGTGCAAAGCCAGCCAATCTTCAGCACTGCCAACACTGCCAAGTAATCACTTCCCATGGTCCCGCCCCATCTGATCATGTGGCCACTACAAATGGTGACACGAGTTTCAGGGCACATTTCGTCTGCTTGGCGCTCACGCGTGTAGGCATGTTTCCGCCGCCCCCCATTATCGTCACTGCCATAATCAGCATCTACAAGCGACAATGAAAACACTGAGGAATATGGAATCATGGCGATTTGCAGCGTGGCGAATAATTTTTTTTTCGACCCTCTTCTGAGCAGCAACAAGACAGCTGAAGACGCATGCTTGGGCTATGCTGGCTGGTAAGACTTATGAACACTGCAGGTGTGTTACTTGTTTGCGATGACCACAGCTTCAAATAATCACATTCCCGCTCGCAAATCCACGACAAATCACCTGAAGCAGCACAACCAAAATGCAGGATTCACACGAACGCACTGCATGAATGAAGCAAAACAAAGTGAACTCGTTGCTAGGCAGCCAGGCATTCCTGCCAGACAATAACCACATGTAGACACCGGGATGACCACACTAAAATTGTCAATGTCATCGCTGCTCACTGATTGTCACAAAGCGCCTCAGGCATGGCCTAAGAACTCGCTGAACACGTCAAAATACTGTCGATATCTCATATCCGGGAATGCGCCATTGAGCCTTTGGATGCTCTTTGAGCTCAAAATAGAATAACTTCTACATAACGAATGCCATTCATACTTTGCGAAAAAAACTCGTGCATACCAAGCAGTTGAATGAATGCCACATCTCAGGTCTGAAATTTGGTGTCACTGCTCCTTTAAAGAATCCCAGGAGGTCAAAATTTCCAGAGCCCTCCGCTATGGTGTCCCTCATAATTATATCATAGTTTTGGGACGTTATATTTCGATGATTATATTAATATATTATAAAACAAAAACCGTCACATCTCTCACCAAATTAAAGAGATTGAAGCCATATTTTAATTTAGTGTCCTGCTTTGCGACCAACTTGATCTGGCTTAACTGTATCACCGATAATATGATTCCACAGTTGTAAAAACACCAATGTTGTTATTACACATGAGCAATAGTGTTGAGAAAGGCACCAATATCTTACCACAGCATTGTGCATATGTTCAACACAAAGAAGATTAAACCTAAAAAATAGTGACCACTTTAACATGTCTACAAGAATAGCACACAAAATACATTTTTTTTAGCAAGCACCATAATTATCAATCACATTTTGCATTTACTACTAAAAAATCCTGGCCTACTTCATAAGAGGCCAGCCTCGCATGTACACGTGCAAAGATGAATGCTTGTTTATGACAAAGAAAAATAAACAAAAACAAATGAAGTTCCAGCCTTACTGCCTCTTGGTATAATGCATCTGAAACTGGAAGTATGATGATGAAACAAAGTGCAAAATGACATTATACTTTAATTAATTGAATGTGTGGCAACAAATAACCAATGAACATGGACTAACAACACGAACCTAGGTGCAGTAACTAGCAAAATTAAAATCACTTGTCAACGTGGTATTCTTCGCATGGAACTCACATACTCGACCTCTTCCTACTATCGATATAACAAATATGACAGCTAGTAAATTATGCCTTGAATTACAGTCTGGAAGATCGAAACACACTAGTCTCTGCCTTGTTCAGGCACCCTTTGCTCTCATTACAGCCTTCTGTAACGGCAAGGAGCTGTCGTCGGCGCTGTCACTGCGGCCTCTAGGAGAATACAGCAATACAAACGATGCGATTTGGTGTGCAAATGTCTAGAGTACTTGACAAACATTCATGCTCCTCGGCTTTTAGAGTTGTTCTCGTGTCAAACAGGTGATCCTTTGTTTGCTGACTTTTTGGAAGACTTCTTCTGCCGTGTTGTCTTGGACGAGGATTCAGCAGCGTCTTCAGACTCCGACTGTGTCTCGGATGGCGCTTCTGCACCGGAAGCCGTCCCATTGGGCAGCTCGCTTCCCGGTGCACCGGCTGGCTTAGAAAAGCCTCCACTGTTCATTTTCTCAATGGCTTTCCTCAACTTTTCAAGTAAAAAAGAAAGAAAGAAAGGTTTCTTGTTGAGCAGGATAGCCTTTACTGGTGGACTGCACGTGAAGTAACATCCATTCAACATTTTCAGCTTTCATTGCTGCTTAAGAAGTCTACACTATTCGATTTATTTCAGGAAACACACAGGCTACTTAAGAACACTTACTTTATGTTGTGTCTGATAGCAATGCGCAGGCTATTACCTTGTTTGCTTCAAGCAGAATAGTTACTTGTCATATTGCTCCATAATATTGCACAAGCCTTTTACAATTAGAAAATTACAGCAGCACATAAGGACATGCACACGAATGTTTCGAATATGCAAAGTAATTATACTGCTAGGAATTAAAAGCGAATAGTGATTCATTTTGAATAATTTCAAATGGAGCTCAAATAGTACATATGTATCATATTAAAAAAAAAAGCAAGCAGATTTGTCATAATCCAACTAACCTGCACATTATATATATATATATATATATATATATAGACAAGGCTTGTGCAAATGTCTTTTTTATATGTTGTTGTTGCTCAAAGAAAGTGAAAGTAACTTTGAATAATAGCAGTATTTGAGCGTAGGTAGAATGCACGTAATAACCAGTAAAATATGTCACATTTTAAAATTTACTACACTTGAAGCATATAAGCCGGTACAACAAGCATTTAAAGTTGAAAATGAAGTATTGATGTAATGATAATATGTGAATTGAGCCTTGAAGTGGAGCTTCGTTGCTGTACGAATTTTTCTTGGAAAGGTGTACTCGCAGTATAGCACGCCTCCCCTGCAGTGAAACCAACTTCACAAAAGGTTGCATGTGGATTAATATACACCTATTCGTTCATTTCGAATACTCTGAAATTTATTATTTGAATTCTAATCAAAGCAAATTAGAACACACTAATATTTGTTCAAATGTGCAAACTGCTATCAATTTTCTGTTTATAACAAAGAACTCACTGCCATACTAATAGGGCTAGTGTTGGTTTTCTAAAGCCATTAAAACCTGATTGCAGTTTGCACAGCTTCGTGTGCCTCACAAGAAACAAATCGGCTAACTGCAATGATCCTTTAATGTTTTTACAATAGGCCTAAATAAAAATTAGAAGTATAGGGATGAATGATAATTTAGAGTCAATGCAGAAAGTTGCTCACCGATGCTTGTAAATATTACACATGTCTACAACACAGGCAAACCACATCAAAAAATTTTTATTCACTGATGTTTGGGTCAATCCAACAAGTCACCACAATTGAATACACGGTCATCAAAGTTGGCATAGTTTTGGTAACACTATCTCTGAAATTAGCCAAGTTTACCATGCTACTAGTTTGCAACCACACTGTTTCCGAGACAGGCCCATATAGTATTCGTAGCATTGGTTCCAAATTGTAAACGTGAACCACACAAATTGTGGTATAGCTTCTGTAGTTCTGTGTACCAATAATTGTGGACCACTTGTAAGAGGTGTTTGATCATTTAAAAGCATAGCATGCTGGTTCAGCAAATTGCCCTTCACAGACACTAACAAAAGCAGAGACTACACAAAATTTGTTTTCTGTAGTGATGAAAAAAGAAGCGCATGTTCACAATTTCACGAAAGTACGTTGTTATAACGGTCAGCGGCCTACCTCTTTGAGAGCGACCACACCAATGAGACGTCCTATGGCCGTGACATAAGCGTGCTGGAGGCCAAGCATTGAGAATATGGAGTGAACCTTCGAAAAAGAAGGAAAAAAAAAAAAGACAATATGTACTACAACATCTACAAAGTTTTCGTTGGTTGGTTGCAAAACTTTATTGTACAAAGTGTAGATTGCCCACAAAAATTTTTCTAAAATCGAAAACATAGAACTACTAGAATTTATGTCAGTGTAAGCATTTCATGTACCCTTTCCAAATCATATATAATGTTGCCAAAACATTTTGCTGTTCCAACAAGCTTTTGGACTTTTGTAGTGAACAATATTATTATTATATGTAAAGGTAAATATGAATTGTACGAACACAAGAGTGTACCTCTGCAGATTTAATTTGCCAGTACAAACAAAAAGTGCACTGCTGCTGTCACTCTCCTCATTTGATGTATTGGTGGCCTTATTGATTTCACATGCCACGCAGCTTATACTGTGAAGTGTAAACCTATCACAGAATGTCAAAGACACATTTTGTGCATTATACACTCAGGTTATGAAGAAATCAAGTAATGTCATTGTTTCTATGTCCCAATAATACCTTTCAGCAGCTGTACAGTATACAGCCTATTCACATATAAAAACATAAAATTTTAATATTTAAGCAGAAAATTGCAGTTTTGCAAAGTAGCTTTGCAAACTCATTGGCACCTAAATATATCTAATCAAGCAACAGCCCAAAGTGAAGAGTGCTTACACAGCAAGAGACTATGAGATACTCGTGTGCATGCCTGTAGTATGCGAGCAAACATCTGCACCTAGTTCTGTGCACTTTCCCAATCTGATTTTGCGTGAAACAGTTATCCCACAGTCATAAGTGACGCGAAGTCCTCCACCTAAGATCAGAGCTGTCACTATGGTATTAGTTTTCACATGACAATGGACTAACATACCTTCAGACCTTGTAACATATCCTCAAACCTGTTGTTATTCATCATCATCATCATGATCATCAGCCTGACCACGTCCACTGCATGGCAAAGGCCTCTCCCATAATCCGCCAGTGAACTCGGTCGTGTGCTTTCTGCTGCCACGTTATACCTGCAAACTTTTTATCCCGTGAACATATCTAACTTTCTGTCTCCCCCTCGTGTGTTTGCCTTCTCTAGGAATCCAGTCAGTTACCTTTAATAACCAGTGGTTATCTTGCCAACGCTTTACCTGCCCGGACCATGTCCATTTCTTCTTCTTGATTTCAACTATAATATCTTTAACCCAGGCATGTTCCCTGACCTGCTCTGCTCTCTTCTTGTCTCTTAAGGTTACATCTATAATTTTTCTTTCTATCACTCTCTGTGTTTTCCTCAATTTTAGCTGAGCCCCCTTTGTAAGCCTCCAGGTTTCTTCTCTGTAGGTAAGTACCAGCAAGATGCGGCTTTTGCTTTTATATATCTTCCTCTTGAGGTTTAGTGGCATGGCTTGAGAATGCTTGCGGAATATGAACCACCCCATCCTTATTCTTCTAGTTATTACACTCTTATAGTCTAGCTCCATGGTTACTACCTGTCCTAAGTAGACATATTCCTTTACAACTTCCAGTGTCTCTCAATCTATCGCAAAGTGCTGTTATCTGTCAAGACTGTTGCACATTACTTTAGTTTTGTGCATATTGATTTGGAAACATACTCTTCTGTTTTCCTGTTCGGTTCAGTAATCATGAGCTGTAATTCACCCCTTGAGTTACTCATCAAGGTAATGTCATTTGTCATCATCGAATCGCAGGTTACGAAGATACTCTCCATTAAATCTTATCTCTAACTCTTTCCCAATCTAGGGCCCTGCAGACCTCCTGCAAACACGCGGTGAATGGCATTAGAGAGATAGTGTCTCCCTGCCTTACACCCTTCTTTATTGGGATACTGTCACTTTCTTTATGGATAACTATGGTGGCTGTGGATCCGCTGTAGATTTCTTCCAGTATGTTTATGTAGGGTTCGTCGATGCCCTGATTCTGTAATGCCTGCATGATACCTGATGTCTTGACTGAGTCAGACGCCTTCTCGTAATTTATGAAGGCTATGTATAGGTGTTGGTTGTATTCCTCGCATTTGTACGTTACCCGATTGATAGTGTGGGTATGTTCCATTGTGAAGTAGCCTGTACGAAATCCTGTTTGGTCGTTTGTTTGATTGAACTCTAATGCCACCCAAATTCTTTTAGCTATTATTTTTGTAGAGAATGGACAGTATGCTGATCGGCCTGTAATTTTTCAAGTCCTTGACGTCTTTTCTTTTTTTACGGATTAAGATGATCCTATGTTCTGGTACTCTTCCCATCAAGAGACACTTCGTATATACTATAAGGTGGCCAGTTTTGGTAACACAATTTCTTCGCCCTCTTTCAGCAGGTTCGTTGTTACCTTAACCTCACAAGCGGCTTTGCCTCTTTACGTTCCCTCTACAGCTTTTATTAGTTTGCCTGTTGTTGCTGGTAGGATGTTAAATTCCTCTGGGTTATTATTGCTTCTTACAATACTATCCTGGTTGTTTCGGCTTCTGCACAGCTCTCTGTAGAACTCCGCCACCACCTCAACTATCCTATACAAATTGGTTATGACATTGCCTTCCTTGTCCCTTAATGCATACATCTGATTTTTGCGTATGCGCAAACTTGCCATTGCAGCTTTTAGGCTTCCGCCACTTTTTACAGCCTGCTCGATTCTCTCCATGATGTACCTTCTGATGTCGACTATCTTATCCCTATTGATCAACTTTGAAATCTTCACTAGCTCTATTTTATTGGTTGCAATTGAGGCTTTAATGATTTGTCGTCTCTTAATGTCATTTTTCATTTCCTGGGATAGTTTGCCAGTGTTCTGGCTAGTGAGTGTATTTACGTCTTCCATTGCATACTCTTTGATGGCACTTGCAAGATTATCATTCATTATGTCAATGCTATAATATCGGTTACCTCGTTGAGAGCTGTGAATCTATTCTGAAGCAAAACTCTGAATACCCGTAGTTTCCTTCTCACTGCTACCTCATTAATTAGCTTATTGGGTATCAGTTTATGCCTTTTCTTTTTAAAACCTAAGTGAATTCGAGCTCTTACCCATTCTATGGTCACTGCATCAGATCTTGCCAACTACTTGATGATGATGTTTGATGTTTTGTGGTGTAAGGGCCATTTCACGGCCAAAGAGCGCCAGTTCATCTAACTAAAAATACGGACAATGATTGTGATAAGCGGCTGTATAAGGGCCATAAAATTCCTCGCGGTAAGGCGGGTAAAAACATACAAGTATTAAAATCATGACCATGCCGTGAAAGGTGTGTGTGGTGTGAATAGGTGACAAAAGCTGGTGATAATGAAAAACGATTGTGGAAATGTATGGCATCAGCACAAGTATCTCACTTGTTCATACCGTTGCGTCCAAGGGCCGTGAGGCAAGTGCTTTCTTGTGTAGCTACCGCAGCGAAAACCTCTCTGGAGAGGTTTACGGAATGCCCGGGTATATGATATGAAAATTATGAATTTCTTTTAAAAATGCTTACAATGATTTATGACTAAAATGCAGTTCTTTACCGACGAACATTGCAGGGTGTAAAGGTATATGTTGTCGGTAGGGTAATGTAAAATGCTGTTTTCTTAGAGTTTCTAAGTGTTTGCACGGAATTAACATGTGAAGGACTGTTAATACTTCACCACATCTGTCACACAATGGTGGATCGCCACCGGACAAAAGATATGTGTGTGTCGTGTATGTGTATCTTATCCCGAGTCTCGTTAGTATTACCTCTGTATGACGCGATTTTGATACTGGCAGCCAATTACCAAGGTGTGGCTTATTAATGTGTAGTTTGTTTTGTGTGTGTGTATCCCACATGCTCTGCCAGTAGTCCCTGAGGTTTCGTTTGAGAGACGGCTTAAGATCAAGGGCCGGGATTGATATGGGTGTAGGGGCAGTGCTTTTGTGAACCGATGCAGCGAGCTGATCCGCCCTCACGTTGCCTTAGATCTCACGGTGCCCTGGCACCCAGCACACTACAACATGTTGTTTGAGTGTGTAAAGTGTGCACAAAATGGAGTAAAAGTGAGACAAGGACTGGGTTTTTTTGTTCTTTAAGAGTGTGCAGAGCCGTTACCACACTGAGGGAGTCCGTATAAATTACTGCTTTTTGTATTTGTAATTGCTTGATGTGTTTAGCCGCCACAAGTATCGCATAAGCTTCCACTGTGAAGATACTTGTGCCTGGATGTAGAGGGCCAGCATCCGAAAAGGAAGGGCCGACAGCAGCGTAGGACACAGAGGAGTTAGACTTGGAGGCATCTGTAAAGAACTCAGGACGTGTGTATTTGCGTTGAAGTTCCAGGAAGTATGTTCGGATATGGGCAATAGGTGCATGCTTTGTAACTTCTAGAAAAGACACATCGCAGTCTATAGTCTGCCACTGCCACGGTGGCGGGTATGCTACAGGAACCATTAAACTGTGTTCAAGTGACACTCCAGTTTCCTCAGCTAGACCCTTCAGGCGAAGTGAGAAGGGCTGCCTCATCGAAGGCCTGTTTTGAAACAGAATGGAGCTCGACAAATCATTAATAGTAGAGTATGAGGGGTGCTTCTTGTCTGCTTTAACCTTAAGGAAATAAACAAAGGACATGTAAGTTTTCTGCAGATGAAGCGACCACTCATTTGACTCAGCATAAAGGCTTTCTACGGGGCTAGTGCGAAAAGCACCGGTAGAAAGGCAGATGCCCAAATGGTGCACGGGGTCCAGCATCTTCAAAGCACTTTGAGCCGCAGACTGATAAAAAATGGCCCCATAATCCAAGCGGGTGCGAATGAGGCTTGTATACAGGTTCATGAGACATTGCCTGTCACTACCCCACGTAGTACGTGACAACACTTTTAAAACATTCATGGCTTTTAAAACATTTTGTTTTTAAATACTTGATGTGTGGTACGAAGGTCAACTTGTTGTCCAAAATTAATGCTAAGAATTTACGCTCCGAATTAACAGACAGACTGTTACATGTGTAGAGTAACTGATGGCCAGGCGGTAAGTGACAACCGTGAACAGTAGGCCATCAGGCCCGCGAAGAACACGAGAACATCTTGAGCCCTTAGCCCAGAACGAACTGTTTTATTATTTCCCAAAACGGTCACCCCGCTGCTCTGCCAGGCTTGCACAGCTCAACACAACTATCAGAACTGCGTGGGGGCGCTGCATTTGAACCAAAATTGGAACACAGACGTTGACCGTTCAGTTCAATGTGTCCGAGTGGGCACGGTTCTTTCCGTGTCCGAGTGGGCACGGAGAGAACCGTGCCCACTCGGACACGGAATGTGCGGTTTGACAGGTAACTTTCGATTATGTGAAACATTCTTCCGCGCACGCCAAGGTGGGACAGGTCTCTTAGAATTCCAAAACGCCATGTTGTATCATAAGCCTTTTCGATATCGAGGAACACAGAGAGAAAATATTGTTTATGGACGAAGGCGTCTCTGATCTGTGCCTCGATATGAACAAGGTGGCCTGTGGTGGATCTAGTCTCTCGAAACCCGCACTGAAATGGGTCGAACAAATTGTTTGTTTCAAGGAAACGTACAAGTCGGCAGTTTATCATTTTTTCGAAGACTTTGCACAAGCAGCTTGTAAGTGCAATGGGCCTATAACTCGAAGCTAAAGAAGGGTCCTTGCCCTCTTTCAAAATGGGAATAATAATAGCCTCTTTCCAGGAGGTAGGGATGGTGCCAGAAAACCAGATAGCATTGTACAAACAAAGTAAGGTTTTTCGTGTTTCGATTGGTAGGTTTTTTAACATTTCATACACCGAACGGTCAGAACCTGGGGCAGAAGTACTGCAGGAGTTTAGAGATGTTCGGAGCTCAGCTAGACTGAAAGCTTGGTTATATGCCTCGTATCTTGTGCATTTGTGTTCGAGTTTCTGCTTTTCTATTCTTGTTCTGTATTTTTGGAAAGTGTCAGTATAGTGGGACGAGCTGGACACCTGTTTGAAGTGTGCACCGAGGAAGTTTGCCTGATCTTCCAAGGTATCGCCCTGAGTGTTTACGAGTGGAAGTGTGGGTACTTGTTTTCATGCTATCCTACCGACCATGTTCCAGACTTTAGCCTCCTGTGTGTATGAATTGATCCCTGACAAAAACTTCTGCCAGCTTTCTCTTCTAGCCTGCCGACGCGTTCTCCTGCCTTGAGACTATTTTCTTGAAGGTGTCAAGATTTTCGGCTGTCGGTGAGTTCCGAAGCAACCTCCAAGCTCTGTTTTGCTGTTTGCGCGCGTTTCGGCATTCAAGAGTTCCACCATGGCACACACCGTTTTCCAGGGTGTCCATTTGTTTGTGGGATGCATTTTGTTGCAGCATCAATCAAAAACCCTGTGAAGTAGTTGGCAGCAACATCAATTTTCAAAGTACATATGTCATTCCAACCTTGACGAGCGATGGTATAAAAATGTTCCCAGTCTGCTCTGTTTATGAGCCACTTGGGAACACGTTGTGGGCACTCAGTTACTGTAGTTGTGCGCAAAACTACGGGGAAGTGGTCACTTCTGTACAGATTACTGACGACTTTCCACTGGAGTAGAGGCACAAGAGATGGAGATACTATGCTTAGGTCTATGGAGGAGTGGGTGTTATTAGCGAGGTTATCATAGGTTGGTTCTTTTCGATTTAGGAGACACGCGCTCGACGAGAGAAGAAACTGTTCAATCAGTCGACCTCGCGCGTCATACCGCGAGTTACCCCATAGCCTGCTATGCGCATTAAAGTCTCCAAGGACTCCGGAAGTTCATCAATTAAAGAGTGTAAATCACGTTTTTGCAGCTGATAGCTAGGAGGAATGTAAATAGTGCAGATCGTGATCAATTTATCAAAAAGAACCGCTCGAACAGCCACTGCCTCAAGGGGTGTTTGGAGTTGTAAGTGTGTGCATGCAATTCCTTGATTCACTATGATGGCAACACCTCCGGATGATGTCATGGCATCAACACGGTCCTTTCGGAAAATAAGGTATTTAGGAAGAAAATTTGTGTTTTTTGAATTAAGGTGTGTTTCTTGTACACACAGCACTTTTGGTGAGTGTTCATGTAAGAGTTCTTGGATGTCGTCAAGGTTTCTGAGAAGGCCCCTCACGTTCCATTGTATAATTTGAGTGTTCATGGTGAATGTAAAATAATGCTGTGTGTACGAAAAGCGAGTGGCTGTTTAGACAGGGAGTTTGAGTTCACTTAACAGGGCTGTCAACAGGCCCTGTTATCTGCTTTTTTGTTTTCTTGGCGCGCTCCAAGGAGCCACGCCGCTCTTTCGGCACCAAGGGTACCGACGTATCTATTGCCTCCTCGGAGGCACTGGATGCCCGCACGTGCGGGCTGTTTGTTCGAATTTCGGGCCTCGCCTGGTGAGGTGAGGCCTTGAGACTCGAGGACTCTGGAGTCTCCGGTTTTTGTTTGGGAGTAGGCGGTGTAGCCTGGGCTACAGCCGCCTTGGGGGCAGGTGCCACAACCGCCGGCTCGGTATGCGCGGGCCGAAGGAGTGGCGAGGGCTGGTGCGGCGGTGCCCCCTGACGCGCCGCATCAGCGTATGTAGGTCCATAGAATGGGGCTACTCTTCGCCGTGCTTCCTTAAATGAAATGTTCTCCTTCACCTTCAACGTAATAATTTCTTTTTCTTTTTTCCAGTATGTGCAGGAGCGTGAATATGCGGCATGGTTTCCTTCGCAGTTTACACAGTGTGGTGGTTGTTTGCAGTTCTCAGACACGTGGCCTAGGACTCCACATTGTGCACAAGTCTGGCGACCACGACAGGTTTTAGAGCCATGGCCATACCTGTGGCATTGGAAACAACGACGAGGGTTTGGTATGTACGGCCTGATAGATGTCTTCGTGTACCCTGTTTGAATAGATTCTGGTAGTTTACTGGATGCAAACGCGAGTGTTAAGTGTTTTGTCGGTGTTTCCTTATTATCTCTTCTGATGATAATTCTCTGTACATTAGTGACATTTTGGCTGTTCCACCCCTCCAAAAGTTCAGTTTCGGTCAGGTCAAGTAAGTCTGCGTCAGATACCACTCCACGAGTTATGTTCATAGATCTGTGAGATGCTACGATTATCGGTACGTCACCAAATGTTGAGAGGCTGTCTAGCTTTACAAATTCTTCTTTGTCCCAAATTTCGAGGAGAAGGTCTCCGCTAGCCATTTTGGTTACTTTGTATCCAGCCCCGAGAGTTTCAGTAAGACACCTGGCAACTACGAATGGAGATACGGTCCTGGCTCGCTTTCCAGTTTTCTCGCAGTGAATGACATGGAAGTTGGGAAAAGTTTCTTTTGGCTGGTTGAAAAAATTTATATCATCGGTGCGTACCCGCTTTAAGCCGGTACGATCAGACAGTAGGGGGAATGCTCCACGCATGCCTGTCTTATTTTTGTTCAGCAGCGTTGGCGGCCACCCACCACGGAGCCCAACGAGGGGACGCTACAAGTTTGCGGATGCTGAAACCTGCGGACGCCAGCCGTACAACGCCACTATAACCCAATGCGCCTATGCCAAGGTACGCTATTTGCACAGGGTTAACCCTAGCCGCCAGGAAGTTTGGAAGTAAACGGAGAGACTAGAGGACAGGACAGATAAAAAGTGAGAGATAAAGACGAAGATGTAGGGAGAGAGAGAAAGGAAAAGGCGACTGCCGATTTCCCCTGGGTTGGTCAGCCCAGGGGTGCCGTCTACGTGAAGCCGGGGCCAAGGGGGTGTGTTGCCTCTGCCTTAAAGGTCCAATCACCCAGCGTCAGCTCAACCCCCAGGATCCCCTTTTCCCCGGACACGGCAAAGCCACGCACGACTAGGCGTGGGAGGGAGTCAAAACCCCCCCCGTTAGCTCGGGTCCGCGGTGTCGCTACACACCAAACGCCTTCTTGCGCAGGCGCCTCTGCGGGGCTTGCCAACTACTTAACATCCTGTACAATGCCTCAGTGTATACACAGAATGAAGTCTATTTCAATTTTAGTTACGCCATTAAAACTCCGCCACATCCACTTATGGTTATTATGTTTTCCGAAGAAGATATTCAAGATCTGCAAATTATTACGTTTTGCAAACTCTACTAATAACTTCTCTCTGGCATTTCTGGAGCTGATGCCATATTCCCCCACTGCATGGTCTCTGGTCTGTTTCTTGCCTACTTTGGCATTACAGTTGCTCATCAGTGTAATAAATTGTGTTTTTACTTTATTAATTGCCAACTCTACATCTTTGTAGTAGCTTTATATTATTATGTTATGCTATTACAGCTAGTATAACTGCAACTATAGCTCATCCTCATTTTGCTTTCACAAATTTAACTAGTACATACCTCAAAAGCACACGCCTCGGTTTTTGCTACTCAACAAAGCGCCGCTGCGGTGGTCATAGGAGATGCTCGCAACACTTTCATGGTCAGCTCTTGCATACATACTTGACAAGGTGGATCGAAGATTGCCATGGCTCACCACTGCCATACTTTAAATGGCAAGAGGTTTGAAAGCATAATTCAGCTTTTGGGTTTTCCTTAATAAAATTTGCAAAGTTATTAATTAATCCCTTCTTTCATTACTTCTCACTTTACTTCTATACATCAATTCATGTATCTTCTGTTGTACAAAAAATTGAGCCCCATCAGACCTTTCTCTCTCTCTTTTTTGCTGCAAAGGAGTAGGTTTTGCATATCTATAGGAATACCTTCAACAGTGTGGTCCTCTCAACCAGTTGGAATGGTGCAGGGTCAATGTGACAATGTGCATAGTCGATAGGTTGGGCTAGCTGCTCCTCTTCCCACGACAGTTGCTGCACAAGACCGATCAAACAAGATGTCAATGAAGAAGTCGCACACAAAAAAGCAAATTTTCATGAAACATTCTGCACTTTTGCTAGCCAGTGCTTTCTTTAAATGATATGAAAATTTATTACGAGTCTTGACGTTATCATATGTTGGAAGTTATTTCTTACCAAAATTCATGTCAAAGTGTAACTGGTATTTGACAGGTATGAAAAAATCTTGAACACAAGTTGTTGCTCGAGCCAACATTTTGACAAGCGAACAACTTTTTGTATTTGACAGGCTTTTCTGGCAGTGCTTGAGAAATACTTTGGGAAGAAATAAGTTATACAGAATGCTGCAAGCTTGAGAATGAGTATCTTACGGAGGTTACCATCAGGACGCTGACAAAGTACATATTCTATGCTTCGAGGCAAACCGATTTCAATTTGTCAAATGTGACAACAGAGCAAAATAGTTATTAAAGAGAACACTAAAGTAAATAGCAATTTTAGATTTATGTGCTCTAATGTTAGTGTCAAAGGGCAAACAAACAGGTTGCAATGTTACAAAATGGGCATGATCATCTGTAGGCAGCATGACTTCACATACTTTAAGGTACTGAAAATGTAGATCTGTAGCGAAAAAATGGGCCCCGTATCTGCATGTAATCTGCAATTATCGTCGAAAGACGATAGTCTTGCGTGTGTCGAGAGTGAACAAGGCATCTATTTGATGTTCTGTGCAAGAAAATCGGTGAATGGTATTCTGGAGGCGCTGCGTTAGAGTGCCTCGAGCGTGCAGCGGAGGCGAACGAGCTCGTCAAGTCATGTCACGCATGAGACATAAGCGCCATCTGGCAGTTTTTTAGAAAACAAAGCACGTGGCTCTGAGACGGGTGTGCGCGCCCACCTCAGAGGTGATAAGGTGTAGAATGCAAGGCGACGGGTAGGTGCCACCACCGTCTCGTTTTAGCAAAGCGTTGGAAACACTTGTCTTTCCGTGCAAGCCTTACATGGTCAGCGCACCGTGATAAGCGCTACGGTCCTTAAAATTACTTATGTATGCCTTTTCTAGTAAAAGGCTCACACACAGAATATATACGTGTTGTTATTGTGCCCCAGACATGCGCAATAATTGCTTTTTAATCGACAATTGCACAAGCATGAACACTCTAGCTTGAGCAACATAGGTGGGCACTGCAGATGGGGTCGATTATTTCAAATAGCGAATACTGTTAAAAGTGGACAAACAGACAAATGTACAGACAGACTGACAGACCAAAATTTTTGCGTCGAAGGTCCCCCCAAAAAAATATCTTTAAAAATCTTTCAAATAGCACAGACATATAATACGTAAGATGGTCTGGTAAGACAAATTACATATAAATTTGTCACAAAAAGCTTTACAAAGATGCATTTTTTGCAACTCACCTCTTCAGGCGACATGTCAATAATTCTTTCACGGGGCTGCAATAAGAAAAAAGAATTACAAGCCTTGTCAACAAAATAATATGAACTTCATAAAATGGAATAACTTTTTGCATATTGCCAGAACTATTGCAAACTAACTTACACATTGCCCAGCTCCACATGAACAATATTGGTAGCGCGAAGGGTGCACAAGGCTTCCGAGGACTTGGCTTTGAGTCGCTGCAGACAATACTCTAATTCTATCTTTCTAGGTACTCAGCTTAACTTTCAGCAGCACTATCCCACTGTCTACCCTGTGAATTTCATGTAAGTGGCTTCAAGTCTGTGCATGAAATCGCATGCCGACCTCAGATCTGCAAGTGATATGTTCAATTAGGAAAAACCCTTTGTTTACAAGGTGTGACAATAGCCCAAGGCTAACTGTCATCAATTAAAAACAGGAATAGGTGCTGTCAGCAGTCCTACATGACTCATATAATTGAGCTTCTTTAAGAGGTGGAAGCTATCAAGAGTGAGCACCCTGACAAGGCTATGACCTTTAAAATGCATCTTCAGGGGGTGGTCTTAACAGTTTGTACCAGAGTCGCTAGGGATTATTATCAAAGAGTATGTCTTCTTTCCTTCAATAGGGCCTTCTAAACCAGAGCGATTATGATCACATCGGTGACCACATCAGACTAAATGTAACATTGTGAATTACATTGTTTCAAGCCTGACTTGCTTATGTCACTCAGCATTGTTACGCTAGCCAGCAAATGATGAGGCAGGCATGAGCCATAGTAGAAAATGCACAAAAAGGATGTAGGCCATGCTGAGAATCGTTCATTTATTTTTTGCATTACATTGAGAAAACCTTAATTTGCTTCAGTGCATGACAAACTGTTGGAGGTGCTTGGTGAGATAAATGTACCCAATTCCTTCAGAAAGCAGGAGCTCAAGCTTAAGGGTGGTTACTCCAGTCCATTGCACTAGTGTATTGTTGCACTAGTCTATGTCCAAGACATGATCATTTGCTGGCTAGTCTAAAGACATCAAGTAGTACAATTATTAAAGGTGGGGAAGGGAGTATGACTGAGAGAAACACTGCAAAACAGGCACAAATGCAAAGAGTCAACAAGGGCTGCTGGTGGAAGCCTACGTTAACACGAACACTATGAGACCTGTGCGTGCATATAAAGATCAAATGAAGTCACTCATTGAATCTGAAGAAGGCCTGCATTGTTGAATAGATTCTTTAAACAATCTTAGAAAAACATTAAATATGCGAAAAAAATACATGTGCCTTGTATAGAAAAATATTGCTGTTAAAGTAGTAATCATCACTCTTTGAATTTTTTGCACACTAGGTATTTGTAGAACACTGTTGAATGAAAAAAAAAAGGAATGTATAATTGATAAATATCGATTAATACTAAAAATAGACTTCCTGTTGAACAAAATAACCAGCTATTCCTGAAATAAAAAGAAAATTGAGGAAGTTTCGCACCATTGGTACGAAGCCTGAAAATATAGCCTAACAGGGCAGCCTTCCTTGTTTTTTCCTAATATTTATTTTTATTTTCTTTCTCTCTCTTTTTTTAATCATTTTTGTCTATTTCTCTCCATATCTTTCTCATTCTTTTTTTTCTATCTTTTTCTCTTCCCTTTTTTCTCTCTGTTCTTTTATCCCTCTTTGCTGTGTGTTTCTTCAAATGTCTCTTGCTCTTTTATTTCTGTGTTTCTATATCTTTCCCTCTTACTTCTCTTCCTTTATTTTTCTCTCATGGCCTTTTTTGTTTAATTTTCTTTCTCTCTCCCTCTCTGTACCATTCTCTCACCCACCAGAGTTAGTGCATCTTACGCCCGAGAGATCGGCGCTACAGGACCGCATCTGCAGGGCACACATGTTCAACAAGTAGATGAAGAAGAAGAGAGAGCATGTCATTCGTGATAATAAGATCTTGTGGCGCATCCACGAAGTTACCTTAAGCAGCTCTGCTGATAATTGAAAAGAAAACTAATGTTAATAGCGAATCACAAGATTTTCACAAACTCACCAGCTGTACCCTTTTTGTGCTTGTTGGAGTGTTGGGTAAACTGGCATCCTGTCCAAAAAAAAAAAAAGCATTTCTACTTATAGAGAACACCTGAAGCCCCAGTATTCATAATGTAAATGCTCCAGTTGAGGAAAGCAAGCTTGAAACACACACATTTATTGATTTTGCCTACAAAACTGTATTGTCTCATAACTTAGTGTCATTGCAGCATGCAGGCATGCCAGAATTGCATCTCTTGCACTCATCAATGTTTTTAAAGATTTGTCTCTTTTTATATTCATATTCAATGAATTGCAGCTTCTGAAATAGCTGTGCGATCTACTTGGCTAAAAAGCTGTGTTCAGCAGCTAGTCAACCTCACGAGAGCCACGGTTCACGACAGCAAGAAGAAAATTTGTTTACTTGAATTTACACTCGCAGCTAACAACAATAAAATCGCCAATCACAACAAATCATTTACAATAACAATATGATATAATTACAAAGAAGGGATTGTAAAATGTACTGAATTGTGAAAACAAATACATGCATTGGTAATGAATCACTAAATGTCATTGCTGCAAAACGAAAAGCCATATATCTTTAGCCATAATTTCATTTGCGTTCCTAAGCATGGCCACACGGTTTTCTTTAGCAGTGAACTACTATAATTTGGATTAGGCCTAGCAATTCTAGTCATTAAAGAGGCCGACAACTAATTTTTATAACTATTTTCTTTAGTCTGACAGAAACCTATAGCAGACAGCCTGTCTAATCATGCAATGGTAATGTAGAAAACACCATGAAGCATTTGCAATCAGAACTTTTTTACCTTCGTCGAAAAAGGAGTCATATTCTCTGCCCGTTTCATTCTTTCTAATTACAATCCCATCGCCAGTATCAGTTCAATGAAATCCTGCCTAGGCCTTTTTTTCCCTTGCATCCCGTCAGAAAATATCTCGTTTGAGTACATTTCACAAATTATTCTATCATCCCACCCTACATAACCAATTAATCCTCAATCCTCAGTACATATCCCATTGCATCGACCATCGTCATAACGTTGAAATCGCATCCTGCAACTATCAGTGTTTTTATCGATCATTTATACCTCGTACATCAGTAGATTGGAACCACCTTCCCGAAGACATCGTCACTATTACTAATAACAATATTTTCCGTCAAAAATTACTCAGTATTGTATGAGCTAAACTTTACTCAAGATCATATTATGTTCACCGTCGTTGCACAGCTACTATTGTATAATATGTTTGTTGCATTGTTCATTCTCAAGCTGTATTTTTTCTGCTGTACATTCTGTTCTATAATATGTATTTTCTATGCTGTATATTCTCATGCTGTATTTTCCTTTTCCTTGTAAACTTTATTGCCACTCCCTTCAATAATGCCATATGGCCCTGAGGGTACATAAAAATGAATGAATATACACACAAGATAACGCATGCTGCAGACAGCGAGTGCGGCAGTTTACAGTGCATGCGTACCCTCTGCATGCATGCATGTGCCACGGCTATCCCTTAGTCCACTGAGATCCACTGAGTCCACAGAGTCCACTGATGAGAAGTGGCACTGCCATGAAGGCAGTGCCACTTCTCATCGCATAACTCATTTTACCTCATGATCAGCACAGATTTGAGTGGGGATAGATAACAGTATAGATACTCCAACCTTGAGGATTAATTATGGTGCGCGAGATGAAATCAAGCTGCGCGACTATACGTACAGCAAAGTGACCGACTCGATGATCAAGCTTCGAGGCTCTTGCGCTCGGCTGCACAACACACCAGTTTTTGTTACTTTTAAACGCAATTTAAAGGTGTAAATTCTGGCTCACAACCTGAAAAGGGTCCTAGAATCTGTGGCTATATTTTGTTGTCCTTTCCTTCACACATTCCGGCCAGTTGTCGGTCTCTTTAAACACGATATGACAAAACTGGATAGCAGATGGCCGCGTTACATTTACATTACGTGTTACTTACTTTATCAGGGTTTACATCTTGAAGGGTTAATGATTTCCTGAATATTACTTCAAATGCTTGCCTTAGTCTTGAATCTGAAAAGTAATGAAAATCCTCATCAGTATAAGATAACACGGTTCAACTTACCACAGGGCATAACATTGTACAACTTTGTTTTTTAAATGTGCAAACGTACATCCACTTTTTGCGTTTCCATAGGTGTTGTTCAAAGTGATTATTCATTCACCCATTTTGCCACCACCTTCACAAAACTAAACAGGAATGCAACCATCAACAATACAAAGGCAATGAATTATTCTGAAGGCTTAGATTGTTCGGTGAATCGTACACCAACTAAAACCCATCTAGCAACCGGTACAAACATGCCTTCCGATTCCCATGTGCAGCACCAGTACCAGTTAGAACTACAATGGCACTTGAAGTAAAATTAGTGCATACCCCTATAAGTAGACTGCTCAATGAATAGCCCCACAGCATGCCCGATCATAGCATTTTTTCATCTAAGAACCGTTATAAACCATTGTAAAAGCAAGCTCCTTCTGTCAAAACACAGTGCAAGACATAGACACCTAAAGCCCCAATGAAATACATTACCTTGAGATGTGATTGTTGAGTATGGAGACTGCATGCCATAGTCTTTCAGGATTGACTTTTTTGGTGACTTTGGTGTTAGAGGTGGAGACGGAGGTGGTGAAGATTTTGGAGAAGGCTGCAATGAGAACAGAAAACACAATAATCAAACCTCTGCTGCAGAACACATTACGATATAATATGCATGCTGTGCTTGTGTGTGAGGATCACCTGTGGAAAGAGTCATATTGTACTGAGCACCGAGAATTCGAAATTTTATCTTCTAATGTAATAAAAAGAACTGCCAGGCTTGTTCGGAACATGCAGCACAGCCCCAGTGGAAGCTGGAAGAGCGTCCTTTCAGAGCTTTTACGAAACACTCTTAGGGTAACAGCTACAAGCACACTTGCTGCACACCGACTACACGATAAATATTCATAATTTTTGTGTAGCAGGCCGGCATTCACTATGCTATTTTTCGTCATTCTTCGGAGAATCATGATATCGGCTACACACTTGCAAGAAATTTTGTTCAAATTTTTTATGCAGTGGCTGGCAATGATGAACAATTATGCCTGAAGTGGGTATGTGCCACAGTTCATAGATGATCAAGAACAAGCTATTATAATGGATTGGAGCATTGGACGACCCACTCATTATGTAATTGGCATTGTGTGACGCCTGGTTGTTCCTTTGCTGTTATAAATTGCGTTATTTTTCATACTAACGCCATTCCTTTCCGGACATCAAGCCTGCCTAAGGCAAATTCGCAGCGGAGTTTCAAGCGCCGGCATGGGTGTGCTGTAGAATACTGAGCCGATACACAGGGGACCTGAGTTCGAATGCCGCTGTGTGCTTGGTGTTTTTAATGTTTTTTTTTTCATATTTCGTGCAATAGTGGCTACAGGCTGCGGCGGACAACTACGGTGCTGCATGCAACCCTTGTGATCTCATAACAGCTTTTGCTGTAAAAGCAGATTATGGCAGAGGCAGAGAGACAGCTGTGCAAGTGAGGAAAATTGTTGAGAACATGCATGCATGTACATGCAGAAAAAAAAGTGTGCAAAATACAATGCATCAAGAGCAACATCACGTGATAAAGAATCCATAATGCCAGCAAGGACCTTCAAGTAAAATCATTAGCTGTAGTCTATACTTACATTACTAATGAAAGCACAATGCACTACTCTGTGACAAATAAATGCTGAAACAGTTGACGGCCCATCACTGAGAAATAGTATGCTAAGCTGCCCATTTGTGTCCATATGTCTCCTACATGATTGGAAGAGCCAGCACTTTTACACTTGGAAACCCCATATTCATACGTTGCATCAAAGTTCTGATATAAACTACCAACAGATCTCACTACACAGTTACACGGCATTTGTATCCTGCAAACAGTCGTTCATTCATTCACGCTTGCATCACTCATTAGAGGGACACTAAAAAGAAAACTATCTCTTTTTTTCATATATTGAATCACTTTTTCAGAATTCCAAAATCATCACGCTAGTGGCGAGAAGATGACCCGTAAGTGAGAGAGCATGAAAAGAGAAAATGTGGGTTGCGACAACCACCTCGAGACTTCCGCACCAAACGCCGTGGCATCATACATTTTGATGGTTTTCTACTAGGCCCTACATAGTTATAATCAAGTAAAATTGAAGTGTGTTATCCTTCGAAGGTGTCATAAATTTACCACACCTTGTTTTGCAACATTTTGTTGAGCCACTGTCGCCAGAATAGGAGAAAGTACATTCTGAAATTCTGCGACGTCACGTGCGGAGGTTTTGGGGTGAGATTTTAAAATGAGACATTGAGACATTAACCTTGATTTTCTCCTCCATTAATAAACTTTATGGTGGCAAAATCAATGAATTCCTAACAGTACAATTTATCAATCAAAACCGATTCATATTTTCACTTTAGTGTCCCTTTTGTTTAAGCACAAATAGATTGGTAGTGTCACATTTTTTTTTATTGCGACAGCAATTATATAGACAATCTCGGTGTATACGTATCTACACATATGAAAATGCAAGAAAGAAGAAAACCCAAAAAGACCTCCAGCGCACGGTAGCAAATTTGGGTCCTCTCAACCATGAGTGCGAAGCATTCACCACTGAGCCACCAAGGAGCACGTCCTTCACCATTCAAATGGCAATCTATTTATATCTTCTACTTACCGCTGCTCACGGGCATTTCGGGTTCGAACTATTGTGGTTTTCAGCATTACCCAGCAAAGATGGCGCAATGAGCGCGCGTCGCCACATCGCGCGACGGCGCCCGCTCTTATCTCCCACGCGTACTTTGCCCCGCTAGAGGAAGAGAGCGACGCTCCCTCACGCACCTTTATCTCGCGGTGGGAAAGAGAGGAGGAGACGAGGAAACAGGAGACGTCTTTGCTGCCTCGGGCTTACCTGGAACGATTCTGTTGTAGTTACCGGGCGCACAAATGTGACTGCAATCATTGCAGTCTTTGTTTGCGAAACGCACGCGCTTTTCAGACACGTCGAAGAGTAACGGCACGGCACGGAATCTTGCACCTGTGAGTACGTTTCATGCGCCATTTGTGCATGAGAAACGCGGTGCACGTTTCGATCTGCTTTCCATTCTACGTGTGACCTTCAATTTTGTTGCTATCGCGTTCATTGCTTCGCCTTTGCGGCCAAAGCTGTGCCTTTTTTTTTCTTTCTCACGTGTTACGATGTTCATTCAACACCCCTTCACAGCTGTTGCGAGGGATAGAGGGCGCCACGTTCATATAACAATGTACAACCCTTCATGCAATAAAGAACTTGCGAACTCATTGTTGCCCCCGCCAAGCAGACTTCACTGCATGTATTACATTATGGCGGTGAAGCAAAACCTACGAGTTGAACGTGATAGCAATATTCGCACGCACGCACACACGCGATTGTTATCCCGCCTTCGCTCCTCGGTAAACACCTAACCTGTGCTGCAAGGAAAGCGAACAGTGCAAACGCCCTCTGGCTTCTATCTTTATTTGCATATACCTGAAATATTAACTCACAGTCAACGCTGTTTCTCTTCCAACTATAAACGCCTATGATGCTGCCGACGCTAACACGGGAATTTATGCGAACCAAGCTTTTTAACACTGTCTAGTGAAAAGCAGCAGTAGACACAGCGATAAAAAGAGGTAAAGACCACGTAAAATTATTTTCCACGGGAGTGGAGTCTTCGTGGAATGCGGGTGTTGACGCACCCTTCCACTGTTGGGTGACAGGGACGACTTCGAAGCGCGACTGGCGCCGCTGCTCCATGGGGCTCTTTCGCGCCGTGTGGTCCATGGAGCGGCGCCGGGCCACCTCCTGGAGCCGCCGCCAGCGGCCCAGCTGCAGCTCCATCAGCCGCAGAAGCTCCAGCCGAGGTATCGAGCCCAGCAGGATCATAGAGTCTGCGAGAAAATGCGCGGGAACAACAACGCCATCTCACTGTCACTGCTGTTGAAAACGCGCAAGTCGATCTGCTCCAAACTCTTCGCGTCGCTACAGAAGTCGCCCTGACCGCCTCCACATCATGAGCACCAGCCTCAACGTTTGACACAGAAATAAATTAAAAAGCCCTTCTCCTATGCTCAAATCGAGAAGGGCGAATCTTGGAGTGTGCGCATGCCTGAGCTACCGCTTTTATTTTAGAGCGCAGCCCGTATAGGCGCCCGTTTTCGCGCGAGCGGCGTCATCGTTGTCGACGTAGCCGATAGAGAGAACGCGGACGAAAAAATAGACTGGCCCGAGGGAGTCTCCCAATACGAGACCTAACGAGCCGCTCTATCAGCGTCTGGAAAGCCTCTTGCCTACTCGCGCTTCTGGATGACAGCGCAACGCATACCTCTCACGCACGGGCCACAGTACAGTTCTTTTTTTTTTTTACCTGCGAGGCTCATTGGGAGACAAGGACATGCGTTGCTCCAGTGGCTCCTCTATTTTATTGCTATAGCAGTTGTATGGACACTCTCGGCTGGATTTCGCCGCCGGCGTCAGTGTCGATGTTATGCACCATATATTACATACACACACACACACACACACAACACACACACACACACTATATATATATATATATATATATTATATATATGAACGCGCAAGTAAGAAAAATATCTTCAGCAAAAAAAAAAAAAAAAAGACTCCGGCGCGCGGAATCGAACCAGGGAACTGCGCGTCGAGAATGCGAGGCTTTAACCACTGAGCCACCGAAAAGATACCTCCTTCGCCGTACAAACGGCAAGCTATTCATATCTTACCACTTGCCGCTGTTGCCGGAGCATCTCGGGGGGGGGGGGGGATATCGTGTTTTTATCATTATCAGCAAGATGCGTAGTGAGTT
Source organism: Rhipicephalus annulatus (assembly GCA_013436015.1). Lineage (NCBI taxonomy): Eukaryota > Metazoa > Arthropoda > Arachnida > Ixodida > Ixodidae > Rhipicephalus > Rhipicephalus annulatus. The sequence goes on from WOVY01012619.1 coordinate 206,590, forward strand.
CGCGGCGGCTCTGATCTCTCACGCGTACTTTGGTCCGTGTAGAGAATAAGCGAGAGGGGGGGGGGGGGGGGTTGTACGCCTCCCCACCGGGGCACCTATATCTTGCAGCGGGAGAATCGTACGGTAACTGTAATCGTTGCACAGCTCCGTTTGCGAAAAGGTTGCGATATTTGGACACAGCAAGTAACAACTTGAGACGTTTATCGCGTTCATCGTACCTGTGAGTACGTTTCGTGCGTATTTATGCGTGGGGAACGCGTTGGACGTTTTCGATCTGCTTGCCATTCTGCGCACGACCTTGCAATTGTTGCTATCGCGTTCATTGCTCTTGCCTTTGCGGCAAAGCTGTGATTTTTTTTTCTCTCCCACTCGCACCGCGTCGCCTCGACGCAAGCGCATCTACTCAACTTACTGCAAACTGAAAACACTTAAAAAGCTGCGCTCAGAATTCGCATAGGCATCATCTTAATCATCGGTGAATTTCTTCCTTCCTTCCTTTTTTTTTGTTTTCCCATTGCGCGATGCTGTTTCCTCCAGCCAGAAATCATACTTTCGTCCAGGTACACCCCCCCCCCCCCCCTCCTCTTTTTTTTTAAACCTAAATAAGCGAGCTCCGACCACCGAGACTAAAAGTTTCTGTTACGGGCGTCCTCGTGTCCGTTTCGCGGAAACAGCCTATAGCAGAAAACAGCTGCACAGGGACTATCGCAGGCATGCGAGTATTCTCGTTCATTTTGCCGCCTTATCGACTGAGCGGTCGACGCTAGCACGTTTCAGGCTTAAAAAAAATGGGTGGCTGTACCCAGTGGCGCAACACTTCACTTGCTACACGCAACGACTACGGTCATGCGTTTATAGGCAAGCAACGTTCAAATGAGGCAGCGCAAACCAACCAGTGACCTGAATAGAAGATCCCGTTTCCATATCAGCTAGAAACGGCCGGCAGCCGACAAGCCAACTATCGAGAGAGTGTAATTACATAAAAATGCGCAGATATAAAAATGCGCAGACATATACAAATACCCTCGAGGACCGCACATATCTGTATGATCACCGGCACTGGGTTTTTCGCACACCGACACCACTACCGAAATCTGCGGGTCATGAAAGCTTCGCTTAAAGGAACTCCTCTACAGGCTATAATCCCCATCCGTATAGTCAATGGAAGAGAAGCATGCACAACTTCTATAGCATGCAACAAGTATAAGGCCACCGACTCACCGGGAGACTCTACGAGGGGAAAACAGTTGAGGCGCTTGTTGGTGCGCAGCAGGTGCTTGAGGTCTTTGTAGGTGGCCCCTTGCCAGATGAAGATTATGTCGCGCACCATAATGTCCTCCACGTAAATGCTGTGAGCTCTGTTGCAAAGTGCGACCAAGAGGAATCGAAGACGGAAATGAGAAATAAGAACATACGTATACTCCACTGCATGAGGCATCGCTATTCGACAGAATCCGCGCCGTTTGACCAGCGTGTGCGCGACCAACAAAACTCACTCGGAAGACGTGGACAAGATAGGCGGCAGGTACGGTAGCTTCTTCAATTTGATGATCAAGTCGTACACAGAAGGTTGAAGCATCTGGGACACTGCATTCGCTATCAGCACCGCTATCTGAAATAGATCGGGAAGACGATCTCAGCTCGGCGCAAGAGGATGAGCATCTCGATAGAAGTGGGCTTTACGGCAGTGCGTGCATAATGCGACATGTACAAAGTTTACTTAATAGTTAACGTGCCGCGCCAAACTACATGAAAAATATAATTTTCATACACTGCTGCTGTTTGCATGCGATCGTCATCCTAGTTATACGGGTGTAAAGATGTAATTTAAGAATTTGTTGCAGTAGACGGCTCTCACTTCAACAGTAGATCTCTTGCGTGCGTTAACGTTGAACGCTATATGCCAGACATAAGGGAGCTTTAGAATATCGTTTGCAAGCGCTGCGGGCGCTATATGAGCTTTAGAATAGCGTTTCCCCTGCTGCACCGCAACGCACGATCGCAGCGACACCGTAGTCTCGAAACCAGCGCTTGCGGGTTACATGCGGGCCTCGATCGCCGCACGCAATTTCGAATTTTCTGCGTGCGGTCCGCGAACGCCGACTCGCGTTGCAACGCATGCGCAGTGGCAGCGACCGCACCGCAAGGGCTCGCGGTGCGCTATTCTAAAGCTCCCTATAGAGTTCGGGCTACATTAACGTTCTGCACATGCTCAGTTTGGAGCACGCAACGTAAAAGCCTTACCAAAAAGGTCGATTTTCGAAAAAAAACTAACACCTATGCACGTGTTTTCCACAGAGCGAAGTGTGTGAGACTAAGGCGCAGAATGCGGCGCGCAACGAGCACTGCCAACACAAATGACGTGTTTTCGTCACGATACCATCGCCCGCGGTGTTTCCGCAGCGACAGCAGGAGTGACACCTTGCGCTTTTTCTGGCGTTCCGCTGAGCGCGCTCTTGAAGAGAGCGAACGAGCGGGCTGGCAAGTAATAAAGGGCGCGCGCGCGCAGTGCGCGCTCTGGAGCTTTGCAGGCAGTCGTCAGAGGGCGCCTCGGTGCTGTTTGACACGCGTTCCCCTGGTCCGGAATATTCTGAATGCCAGTGTACGTCGCCAAGGGCAAACTGTCTTTACTATGCAAACTGCGTTTCCTAGCAAAATGTCAATACTAAGAGGACGAAGACGACACAAGCTAGCCAAGTTATTGCGTTGCGCGTGCTTGGCGCACCAACGCAATAAGGCTTTCTGGCCACGCCAGAAGAGCCTAAACAGGTCCGCTGTTAGAAAATGTCGTCAGGATTCCCAGCGCACTTAAAACAAAAATATAAACAGCGAGGCAGAAGAGGTTTGTATACTGACCATAACAGGAAGAATGTGTGACATCTGTCCCGTCATCTCGAACGCAATGACGGCGGTCGATATGGTTCGTGTTGCTGCTCCGGCCATGGCTGCTGCGCCGTTGACGAACAGAACGTGCCGAAGCCGAGCTTATCTTCCACACACACATATATTTAACACGCGAGCTAAACATCGTATTTAAAACGTCATTCCAAAGTCGGCTTCAATACAAAAGGCGCGCGACTGTGAGACGTAATATCGGAAGAATAAGGCATATATACACACTGGAGTATTCCTTCTGCACTGGCTAGGCGAGGGTTGATTGCTTTGATTGATTGATATGTGGGGTTTAACGTCCCAAAACCACTTTATGATTATGAGAGACGCCGTAGTGGAGGGCTCCGGAAATTTAGACCACCTGGGGTTCTTTAACGTGCACCCAAATCTGAGCACACGGGCCGACAACATTTCTGCCTCCATCGGAAATGCAGCCGCCGCAGCCGGGATTCGATCCCGCGACCTGCGGTCAGCAGCCGAGTACCTTAGCCACTAGACCACCGCGGCGGGGCCGGGTTGATTGCTTTGGGCAGTCGTAAGCTTCTGTATCAGGAGCACATGCTCACCTGCCACGGCATAGCCGCCAGGAATGACTTTGTTGATGTTGTCGCCCATGCGTATCCCTTCTGGAAAAAGGACGGCCATCGTTTCGCCGACGAGCCTGCCGAAGGCGGCGCCTGAAACAACGAGCCGGTGGAACATGCCGCTATATTGCACGGGCTCGACTGTCGGTACGGATGAGCTTGAACATGGAGCGCAGTTGTGAGTCTTGCATCGAGAATCTTAACTTCTGCTAACTTAGGTATTACTATCAAAAAGTAGTGAGAAGTGAAACTTTTCAGAACGAGATATAGAGTAACGATATGGCCTAACTGATGCCAAGTCAAATAAATTCACAGAAAAGTCACATGCATACGATTAGATACGTACTGGCGTGACACAGAATACACGTGTGTCTGATTATCGAAAGGGGAAAACGCGAACGCTAACCTTTTCTCGCGCAGTTTCGCACGCACTTTCCACCTCCTAACAAGGCAACCTTCTCGCTTAACACCTCCTTTGCAGGCGCTTCTTCCATATACAAAAAAAGGCACCAGTTACAGAATCATCTGGACCGCTTACCTTTAGGGCGGAAGCCTAAGACGCTTCATCGAAACCGAAAATTGACCACCGGTGGCGTCAACGCGAACGACGCAAACAATTATCGCGCTATGACGCCATGTTGACGTTACCTGATCACGTCGCTACATGACGCCGTTGTTTGTAAAAGGTGGGTCGATCTCGGAGGCACTAAAAAATCTAGTGGCAGTGGATTGTGGAGGCTGTGCTCAACCCTTAGGCGTGCGCACGAGGCGGGGGGGGGGGGGGCGGCATGGGACAATGATTCCTTATAGTCAGATGAGAATGGGGGCACAAATATGGCCCCTATGTGAACCCCTACATTGACGTATTAGGTATAGGGGGGGGGGGCGCAATGTTTGTTCCAAACATTGAAGTATTAGGGAGGGGCGCGCTGCGGCGAACCCTCAACCCCCCTCCCCCCTGAAAGGGACTTCTGCGCACTCCTATGGCTCAACCACGCAAGGTGCAGAAAGCTACGAGTTATGCGAGTGTGTTCAACACAATCGATTGAGAAGAAAAAGAACACGGCTCGAGCTGTCGAGTCATCGAGCCATCTTAGTAGAATGCACAAGTGAAAATTTCGGTGCTCCGGTTAATAAAATAACTACGGATTGCTACCACGTGATTTTTTTTCCTTTTTTTTTCTTTTTCGTCGATTAGGTCACATGGTATACACGTCACAGCAGCAGAAGGTGCAGACGGACGCGACGAAGCCCTCACCCATCTTGAAGACGGGTATGAAGAGGCCCAGCGGCACGGGTATGGTGGCGGCCAGGGCGGTCATCCACAGGTTCATGAAGATGAACAGGCTGAGCGTGAGGAATACGCGGCCCTTGGTGGTGCCCCAGTGGTTGACCACCATGTGCTCGTCCACGCCCAGCTCGCTCGAGGTCCACGTGAAGTTCGAGAACAGGTCGTGCACCGCCTCGTGCGTCGTCAGCTGCAATGCTCTGCATGCTTACTCGGGCGATCGAACAATACGGTACGCGTACACACTGATGCGCCAATACGACAGGACACACAGAAATACACACGTAGCCTACACAGGCACTATGCCTCTGGATGTTAACTTCGAAATCTAGCTATAAAGTCTAACTATGTATTTATACAGGCAAGCGGCACGTAAATCCACATTCAGAAACTTCATGTTTATTGACACTGCCACTGGCAGTACAAGCAGCAGTGGCGTAGCCAGGGGGTACTACAGCAAGTCCGTGACCCCCCCCCCCACAGACACAATTTTTTTTCGCCATAGAGTAGAGAGAAAATTGCCATGTTAAAAAGGTGATCCCTTCTTCCAAAATAAAATTTATCCTACACGCCCATGATAAGCAGCCATAGTATTCGTTTTCACAGCGTGAGCTGCATTGGCTACCTGGAATTCAGCACTTCGTGCTGCCCAGAAAAGCATACCGTCTTATCGAAGAACGCAGAAGATAAATCCAGCCCGTGAGTGAAAGATGGCAGGGGACAACACTAGTCATTGGAGAGAGCGCTATGAAAAAAAATGACAA
>WOVY01012620.1:0-68855 GCA_013436015.1 Rhipicephalus annulatus
CGCCGTGCATTGCAACCGCTCGTGACAATATCTTTCCTCTTACTTCTCTTCCTTTATTTTCTCTCATGGCCTTTTTGTTTAATTTTCTTTCTCTCTCCCTCTCTGTACCATTCTCTCTCACCCACCAGAGTTAGTGCATCTTACGCCCGAGAGATCGGCGCTACAGGACCGCATCTGCAGGGCACACATGTTCAACAAGTAGATGAAGAAGAGAAGAGAGCATGTCATCGTGATAATAAGATCTTGTGGCGCATCCACGAAGTTACCTTAAGCAGCTCTGCTGATAATTGAAAGAAAACTAATGTTAATAGCGAATCACAAGATTTTCACAAACTCACCAGCTGTACCCTTTTGTGCTTGTTGGAGTGTTGGGTAAACTGGCATCCTGTCCAAAAAAAAAAAAGCATTTCTACTTATAGAGAACACCTGAAGCCCCAGTATTCATAATGTAAATGCTCCAGTTGAGGAAAGCAAGCTTGAAACACACACATTTATTGATTTTGCCTACAAAACTGTATTGTCTCATAACTTAGTGTCATTGCAGCATGCAGGCATGCCAGAATTGCATCTCTTGCACTCATCAATGTTTTTAAAGATTTGTCTCTTTTTATATCATATTCAATGAATTGCAGCTTCTGAAATAGCTGTGCGATCTACTTGGCTAAAAAGCTGTGTTCAGCAGCTAGTCAACCTCACGAGAGCCACGGTTCACGACAGCAAGAAGAAAATTTGTTTACTTGAATTTACACTCGCAGCTAACAACAATAAAATCGCCAATCACAACAAATCATTTACAATAACAATATGATATAATTACAAAGAAGGGATTGTAAAATGTACTGAATTGAAAACAAATACATGCATTGGTAATGAATCACTAAATGTCATTGCTGCAAAACGAAAAGCCATATATCTTTAGCCATAATTTCATTTGCGTTCCTAAGCATGGCCACACGGTTTTCTTTAGCAGTGAACTACTATAATTGGATTAGGCCTAGCAATTCTAGTCATTAAAGAGGCCGACAACTAATTTTTATAACTATTTCTTTAGTCTGACAGAAACCTATAGCAGACAGCCTGTCTAATCATGCAATGGTAATGTAGAAAACACCATGAAGCATTTGCAATCAGAACTTTTTTACCTTCGTCGAAAAGGGAGTCATATTCTCTGCCCGTTTCATTCTTTCTAATTACAATCCCATCGCCAGTATCAGTTCAATGAAATCCTGCCTAGGCCTTTTTTCCCTTGCATCCCGTCAGAAAATATCTCGTTTGAGTACATTTCACAAATTATTCTATCATCCCACCCTACATAACCAATTAATCCTCAATCCTCAGTACATATCCCATTGCATCGACCATCGTCATAACGTTGAAATCGCATCCTGCAACTATCAGTGTTTTTATCGATCATTTATACCTCGTACATCAGTAGATTGGAACCACCTTCCCGAAGACATCGTCACTATTACTAATAACAATATTTTCCGTCAAAAATTACTCAGTATTGTATGAGCTAAACTTTACTCAAGATCATATTATGTTCACCGTCGTTGCACAGCTACTATTGTATAATATGTTTGTTGCATTGTTCATTCTCAAGCTGTATTTTTTCTGCTGTACATTCTGTTCTATAATATGTATTTTCTATGCTGTATATTCTCATGCTGTATTTTCCTTTTCCTTGTAAACTTTATTGCCACTCCCTTCAATAATGCCATATGGCCCTGAGGGTACATAAAAATGAATGAATATACACACAAGATAACGCATGCTGCAGACAGCGAGTGCGGCAGTTTACAGTGCATGCGTACCCTCTGCATGCATGCATGTGCCACGGCTATCCCTTAGTCCACTGAGATCCACTGAGTCCACAGAGTCCACTGATGAGAAGTGGCACTGCCATGAAGGCAGTGCCACTTCTCATCGCATAACTCATTTTACCTCATGATCAGCACAGATTTGAGTGGGGATAGATAACAGTATAGATACTCCAACCTTGAGGATTAATTATGGTGCGCGAGATGAAATCAAGCTGCGCGACTATACGTACAGCAAAGTGACCGACTCGATGATCAAGCTTCGAGGCTCTTGCGCTCGGCTGCACAACACACACCAGTTTTTGTTACTTTTAAACGCAATTTAAAGGTGTAAATTCTGGCTCACAACCTGAAAAGGGTCCTAGAATCTGTGGCTATATTTTGTGTCCTTTCCTTCACACATTCCGGCCAGTTGTCGGTCTCTTTAAACACGATATGACAAAACTGGATAGCAGATGGCCGCGTTACATTTACATTTACGTGTTACTTACTTTATCAGGTTTACATCTTGAAGGGTTAATGATTTCCTGAATATTACTTCAAATGCTTGCCTTAGTCTTGAATCTGAAAAGTAATGAAAATCCTCATCAGTATAAGATAACACGGTTCAACTTACCACAGGGCATAACATTGTACAACTTTGTTTTTTAAATGTGCAAACGTACATCCACTTTTTGCGTTTCCATAGGTGTTGTTCAAAGTGATTATTCATTCACCCCCATTTTGCCACCACCTTCACAAAACTAAACAGGAATGCAACCATCAACAATACAAAGGCAATGAATTATTCTGAAGGCTTAGATTGTTCGGTGAATCGTACACCAACTAAAACCCATCTAGCAACCGGTACAAACATGCCTTCCGATTCCCATGTGCAGCACCAGTACCAGTTAGAACTACAATGGCACTTGAAGTAAAATTAGTGCATACCCCTATAAGTAGACTGCTCAATGAATAGCCCACAGCATGCCCGATCATAGCATTTTTTCATCTAAGAACCGTTATAAACCATTGTAAAGCAAGCTCCTTCTGTCAAAACACAGTGCAAGACATAGACACCTAAAGCCCCAATGAAATACATTACCTTGAGATGTGATTGTTGAGTATGGAGACTGCATGCCATAGTCTTTCAGGATTGACTTTTTTGGTGACTTTGGTGTTAGAGGTGGAGACGGAGGTGGTGAAGATTTTGGAGAAGGCTGCAATGAGAACAGAAAACACAATAATCAAACCTCTGCTGCAGAACACATTACGATATAATATGCATGCTGTGCTTGTGTGTGAGGATCACCTGTGGAAAGAGTCATATTGTACTGAGCACCGAGAATTCGAAATTTTATCTTCTAATGTAATAAAAAGAACTGCCAGGCTTGTTCGGAACATGCAGCACAGCCCCAGTGGAAGCTGGAAGAGCGTCCTTTCAGAGCTTTTACGAAACACTCTTAGGGTAACAGCTACAAGCACACTTGCTGCACACCGACTACACGATAAATATTCATAATTTTTGTGTAGCAGGCCGGCATTCACTATGCTATTTTTCGTCATTCTTCGGAGAATCATGATATCGGCTACACACTTGCAAGAAATTTTGTTCAAATTTTTTATGCAGTGGCTGGCAATGATGAACAATTATGCCTGAAGTGGGTATGTGCCACAGTTCATAGATGATCAAGAACAAGCTATTATAATGGATTGGAGCATTGGACGACCCACTCATTATGTAATTGGCATTGTGACGCCTGGTTGTTCCTTTGCTGTTATAAATTGCGTTATTTTTCATACTAACGCCATTCCTTTCCGGACATCAAGCCTGCCTAAGGCAAATTCGCAGCGGAGTTTCAAGCGCCGGCATGGGTGTGCTGTAGAATACTGAGCCGATACACAGGGGACCTGAGTTCGAATGCCGCTGTGTGCTTGGTGTTTTTAATGTTTTTTTTTCATATTTCGTGCAATAGTGGCTACAGGCTGCGGCGGACAACTACGGTGCTGCATGCAACCCTTGTGATCTCATAACAGCTTTTGCTGTAAAAGCAGATTATGGCAGAGGCAGAGAGACAGCTGTGCAAGTGAGGAAAATTGTTGAGAACATGCATGCATGTACATGCAGAAAAAAAAAGTGTGCAAAATACAATGCATCAAGAGCAACATCACGTGATAAAGAATCCATAATGCCAGCAAGGACCTTCAAGTAAAATCATTAGCTGTAGTCTATACTTACATTACTAATGAAAGCACAATGCACTACTCTGTGACAAATAAATGCTGAAACAGTTGACGGCCCATCACTGAGAAATAGTATGCTAAGCTGCCCATTTGTGTCCATATGTCTCCTACATGATTGGAAGAGCCAGCACTTTTACACTGAACCCCATATTCATACGTTGCATCAAAGTTCTGATATAAACTACCAAAGATCTCACTACCCAGTTACCGGCATTTGTATCCTGCAAAACAGTCGTTCATTCATTCACGCTTGCATCACTCTTAAGGGACACTAAAAAGAAAACTATCTCTTTTTTTTCATATATTGAATCACTTTTTCAGAATTCCAAAATCATCACGCTAGTGGCGAGAAGATGACCCGTAAGTGAGAAGCATGAAAAGAGGAAAATGTGGGTTTGCGACACCACCTCGGACTTCCGCACCAAACGCCGTGGCATCATACATTGTTGATGGTTTCTACTAGGCCCTACATAGTTATAATCAAGTAAAATTGAAGTGTGTTATCCTTCGAAGGTGTCATAAATTTACCACAACCTGTGTTTGCAACATTTTGTTGAGCCACTGTCGCCAGAATAGGAGAAAGTACAATTCTGAAATCTGCGACGTCAACGTGCGGAGGTTTGGGGGTGAGATTTTAAAATGAGACATTGAGACATTAACCCTTGATTTTCTCTCTCCATTAATAAACTTATGGTGGCAAAATCAATGAATTCCTAACAGTACAAATTTATCAATCAAAACCGATTCATATTTTCACTTTAAGTGTCCCTTTTGTTAAGCACAAATAGATTGGTAGTGTCACATTTTTTTTTATTGCGACAGCAATTATATAGACAATCTCGGTGGTATACGTATCTACACATATGAAAATGCAAGAAAGAAGAAAACCCAAAAAGACTCCAGCGCACGGTAGCAAATTTGGGTCCTCTCAAACCATGAGTGCGAAGCATTCACCACTGAGCCACCAAGGAGCACGTCCTTCACCATTCAAATGGCAATCTATTTTATATCTTCTACTTACCGCTGCTCACGGGCATTTCGGGTCGAACTATTGTGTTTTCAGCATTACCAGCAGATGGCGCAATGAGCGCGCGTCGCCACATCGCGCGACGGCGCCCGCTCTTATCTCCCACGCGTACTTTGGCCCCGCTTAGAGGAAGAGAGCGACGCTCCCCTCACGCCACCTTTATCTCGCGTGGGAAAGAGAGGAGGAGACGAGGAAACAGGAGACGTCTTTGCTGGCCTCGGGCTTTACCTGGAACGATTCTGTTGTAGTTACCGGGCGCACAAATGTGACTGCAATCATTGCAGTCTTTGTTTGCGAAACGCACGCGCTTTTCAGACACGTCGAAGTAACGGCACGGCACGGAATCTGCACCTGTGAGTACGTTTCATGCGCCATTTGTGCATGAGAAACGCGGTGCACGTTTCGATCTGCTTTCCATTCTACGTGTGACCTTCCAATTTGTTGCTATCGCGTTCATTGCTTCGCCTTTGCGGCAAAGCTGTGCCTTTTTTTTTCTTTCTCACGTGTTACGATGTTCATTCAACACCCCTTCACAGCTGTTGCGAGGGATAGAGGGCGCCACGTTCATATAACAATGTACAACCCTTCATGCAATAAAGAACTTGCGAACTCATTGTTGCCCCCGCCAAGCAGACTTCACTGCATGTATTTACATTATGCGGTGAAGCAAAACCTACGAGTTGAACGTGATAGCAATATTCGCACGCACGCACACACGCGATTGTTATCCCGCCTTCGCTCCTCGGTAAACACCTAACCTGTGCTGCAAGGAAAGCGAACAGTGCAAACGCCCTCTGGCTTCTATCTTTATTTGCATATACCTGAAATATTAACTCACAGTCAACGCTGTTTTCTCTTCCAACTATAAACGCCTATGATGCTGCCGACGCTAACACGGGAATTTATGCGAACCAAGCTTTTTAACACTGTCTCGTGAAAAGCAGCAGTAGACACAGCGATAAAAAAGAGGTAAAGACCACGTAAAATTATTTTCCACGGGAGTGGAGTCTTCGTGGAATGCGGGTGTTGACGCACCCTTCCACTGTTGGTGACAGGGACGACTTCGAAGCGCGACTGGCGCCGCTGCTCCATGGGGCTCTTTCGCGCCGTGTGGTCCATGGAGCGGCGCCGGGCCACCTCCTGGAGCCGCCGCCAGCGGCCCAGCTGCAGCTCCATCAGCCGCAGAAGCTCCAGCCGAGGTATCGAGCCCAGCAGGATCATAGAGTCTGCGAGAAAATGCGCGGGAACAACAACGCCATCTCACTGTCACTGCTGTTGAAAACGCGCAAGTCGATCTGCTCCAAACTCTTCGCGTCGCTACAGAAGTCGCCTGACCGCCTCCACATCATGAGCACCAGCCTCAACGTTTGACACAGAAATAAATTAAAAAGCCCTTCTCCTATGCTCAAAATCGAGAAGGGCGAATCTTGGAGTGTGCGCATGCCTGAGCTACCGCTTTTATTTTAGAGCGCAGCCCGTATAGGCGCCCGTTTTCGCGCGAGCGGCGTCATCGTTGTCGACGTAGCCGATAGAGAGAACGCGGACGAAAAATAGACTGGCCCGAGGAGTCTCCCAATACGAGACCTAACGAGCCGCTCTATCAGCGTCTGGAAAGCCTCTTGCCTACTCGCGCTTCTGGTGACAGCGCAACGCATACCTCTCACGCACGGGCACAGTACAGTTCTTTTTTTTTTTTACCTGCGAGGCTCATTGGGAGACAAGGACATGCGTTTGCTCCAGTGTCTCCTCTATTTTATTGCTATAGCAGTTGTATGGACACTCTCGGCTGGATTTCGCCGCCGGCGTCAGTGTCGATGTTATGCACCATATATTACATACACACACACACACACACACACCACACACACATATATATATATATATATATATATATATATGAACGCGCAAGTAAGAAAAATATCTCAGCAAAAAAAAAAAAAAGACTCCGGCGCGCGGAATCGAACCAGGGAACTGCGCGTCGAGAATGCGAGGCGTTAACCACTGAGCCACCGAAAAGATACCTCCTTCGCCGTACAAACGGCAAGCTATTCATATCTACCACTTGCCGCTGTTGCCGAGCATCTCGGGGGGGGGGGGGGGATATCGTGTTTTTTATCATTATCAGCAAGATGCCGTAGTGAGTTCGCGGCGGCTCTGATCTCTCACGCGTACTTTGGTCCGTGTAGAGAATAAGCGAGAGGGGGGGGGGGGGGGTGTACGCCTCACCGGGCACCTATATCTTGCAGCGGGAAGAATCGTACGGTAACTGTAATCGTTGCACAGCCTCCGTTTGCGAAAAGGGTGCGATATTTGGACACAGCAAAGTAACAACTGAGACGTTTATTCGCGTTCATCTGTACCTGTGAGTACGTTTCGTGCGTCATTTATGCGTGGGGAACGCGTGGAACGTTCGATCTGCTTGCCATTCTGCGCACGACCTTGCAATTTGTTGCTATCGCGTTCATTGCTTTGCCTTTGCGGCAAAGCTGTGATTTTTTTTTCTCTCCCACTCGCACCGCGTCGCCTCGACGCAAGCGCATCTACTCAACTTACTGCAAACTGAAAACACTTAAAAAGCTGCGCTCAGAATTCGCATAGGCATCATCTTAATCATCGGTGAATTTCTTCCTTCCTTCCTTTTTTTTTGTTTTCCCATTGCGCGATGCTGTTTTTCCTCCAGCCAGAAATCATACTTTCGTCCAGGTACACCCGCCCCCCCCCCCCCTCCTCTTTTTTTTTAAACCTAAATAAGCGAGCTCCGACCACCGAGACTAAAAGTTTCTGTTACGGGCGTCCTCGTGTCCGTTTCGCGGAACAGCCTATAGCAGAAAACAGCTGCACAGGACTATCGCAGGCATGCGAGTATTCTCGTTCATTTTGCCGCTTATCGACTGAGCGGTCGACGCTAGCACGTTCAGGCTTAAAAAAAAAAATGGGTGGCTGTACCCAGTGGCGCAACACTTCACTTGCTACACGCAACGACTACGGTCATGCGTTTATAGGCAAGCAACGTTCAAATGAGGCAGCGCAAACCAACCAGTGACCTGAATAGAAGATCCCGTTTCCATATCAGCTAGAAACGGCCGGCAGCCGACAAGCCAACTATCGAGAGAGTGTAATTACATAAAAATGCGCAGATATAAAATGCGCAGACATATACAAATACCCTCGAGGACCGCACATATCTGTATGATCACCGGCACTGGGTTTTTCGCACACCGACACCACTACCGAAATCTGCGGGTCATGAAAGCTTCGCTTAAAGGAACTCCTCTACAGGCTATAATCCCCATCCGTATAGTCAATGGAAGAGAAGCATGCACAACTTCTATAGCATGCAACAAGTATAAGGCCACCGACTCACCGGGAGACTCTACGAGGGGAAAACAGTTGAGGCGCTTGTTGGTGCGCAGCAGGTGCTTGAGGTCTTTGTAGGTGGCCCCTTGCCAGATGAAGATTATGTCGCGCACCATAATGTCCTCCACGTAAATGCTGTGAGCTCTGTTGCAAAGTGCGACCAAGAGGAATCGAAGACGGAAATGAGAAATAAGAACATACGTATACTCCACTGCATGAGGCATCGCTATTCGACAGAATCCGCGCCGTTTGACCAGCGTGTGCGCGACCAACAAAACTCACTCGGAAGACGTGGACAAGATAGGCGGCAGGTACGGTAGCTTCTTCAATTTGATGATCAAGTCGTACACAGAAGGTTGAAGCATCTGGGACACTGCATTCGCTATCAGCACCGCTATCTGAAATAGATCGGGAAGACGATCTCAGCTCGGCGCAAGAGGATGAGCATCTCGATAGAAGTGGGCTTTACGGCAGTGCGTGCATAATGCGACATGTACAAAGTTTACTTAATAGTTAACGTGCCGCGCCAAACTACATGAAAAATATAATTTTCATACACTGCTGCTGTTTGCATGCGATCGTCATCCTAGTTATACGGGTGTAAAGATGTAATTTAAGAATTTGTTGCAGTAGACGGCTCTCACTTCAACAGTAGATCTCTTGCGTGCGTTAACGTTGAACGCTATATGCCAGACATAAGGGAGCTTTAGAATATCGTTTGCAAGCGCTGCGGGCGCTATATGAGCTTTAGAATAGCGTTTCCCCTGCTGCACCGCAACGCACGATCGCAGCGACACCGTAGTCTCGAAACCAGCGCTTGCGGGTTACATGCGGGCCTCGATCGCCGCACGCAATTTCGAATTTTCTGCGTGCGGTCCGCGAACGCCGACTCGCGTTGCAACGCATGCGCAGTGGCAGCGACCGCACCGCAAGGGCTCGCGGTGCGCTATTCTAAAGCTCCCTATAGAGTTCGGGCTACATTAACGTTCTGCACATGCTCAGTTTGGAGCACGCAACGTAAAAGCCTTACCAAAAAGGTCGATTTTCGAAAAAAAACTAACACCTATGCACGTGTTTTCCACAGAGCGAAGTGTGTGAGACTAAGGCGCAGAATGCGGCGCGCAACGAGCACTGCCAACACAAATGACGTGTTTTCGTCACGATACCATCGCCCGCGGTGTTTCCGCAGCGACAGCAGGAGTGACACCTTGCGCTTTTTCTGGCGTTCCGCTGAGCGCGCTCTTGAAGAGAGCGAACGAGCGGGCTGGCAAGTAATAAAGGGCGCGCGCGCGCAGTGCGCGCTCTGGAGCTTTGCAGGCAGTCGTCAGAGGGCGCCTCGGTGCTGTTTGACACGCGTTCCCCTGGTCCGGAATATTCTGAATGCCAGTGTACGTCGCCAAGGGCAAACTGTCTTTACTATGCAAACTGCGTTTCCTAGCAAAATGTCAATACTAAGAGGACGAAGACGACACAAGCTAGCCAAGTTATTGCGTTGCGCGTGCTTGGCGCACCAACGCAATAAGGCTTTCTGGCCACGCCAGAAGAGCCTAAACAGGTCCGCTGTTAGAAAATGTCGTCAGGATTCCCAGCGCACTTAAAACAAAAATATAAACAGCGAGGCAGAAGAGGTTTGTATACTGACCATAACAGGAAGAATGTGTGACATCTGTCCCGTCATCTCGAACGCAATGACGGCGGTCGATATGGTTCGTGTTGCTGCTCCGGCCATGGCTGCTGCGCCTGTTGGAGCGAACAGAACGTGCCGAAGCCGAGCTTATCTTCCACTACACACATATATTTAACACGCGAGCTAAACATCGTATTTAAAACGTCATTCCAAAAGTCGGCTTCAATACAAAAGGCGCGCGACTGTGAGACAGTAAATATCGGAAGAATAAGGCATATATACACACTGGAGTATTCCTTCTGCACTGGCTAGGCGAGGGTTGATTGCTTTGATTGATTGATATGTGGGGTTTAACGTCCCAAAACCACTTTATGATTATGAGAGACGCCGTAGTGGAGGGCTCCGGAAATTTAGACCACCTGGGGTTCTTTAACGTGCACCCAAATCTGAGCACACGGGCCGACAACATTTCTGCCTCCATCGGAAATGCAGCCGCCGCAGCCGGGATTCGATCCCGCGACCTGCGGGTCAGCAGCCGAGTACCTTAGCCACTAGACCACCGCGGCGGGGCCGGGGTTGATTGCTTTGGGCAGTCGTAAGCTTTCTGTATCAGGAGCACATGCTCACCTGCCACGGCATAGCCGCCAGGAATGACTTTGTTGATGTTGTCGCCCATGCGTATCCCTTCTGGAAAAAGGACGGCCATCGTTTCGCCGACGAGCCTGCCGAAGGCGGCGCCTGAAACAAACGAGCCGGTGGAACATGCCGCTATATTGCACGGGCTCGACTGTCGGTACGGATGAGCTTGAACATGGAGCGCAGTTGTGAGTCTTGCATCGAGAATCTTAACTTCTGCTAACTTAGGTATTACTATCAAAAAGTAGTGAGAAGTGAAACTTTTCAGAACGAGATATAGAGTAACGATAATGGCCTAACTGATGCCAAGTCAAATAAATATTCACAGAAAAGTCACATGCATACGATTAGATACGTACTGGCGTGACACAGAATACACGTGTGTCTGATTATCGAAAGGGGAAAACGCGAACGCTAACCTTTTCTCGCGCAGTTTCGCACGCACTTTCCACCTCCTAACAAGGCAACCTTCTCGCTTAACACCTCCTTTGCAGGCGCTTCTTCCAACTATACAAAAAAGGCACCAGTTACAGAATCATCTGGACCGCTTACCTTTAGGGCGGAAGCCTAAGACGCTTCATCGAAACCGAAAATTGACCACCGGTGGCGTCAACGCGAACGACGCAAACAATTATCGCGCTATGACGCCATGTTGACGTTACCTGATCACGTCGCTACATGACGCCGTTGTTTGTAAAAGGTGGGTCGATCTCGGAGGCACTAAAAAATCTAGTGGCAGTGGATTGTGGAGGCTGTGCTCAACCCTTAGGCGTGCGCACGAGGCGGGGGGGGGGGGGGGGGCGGCATGGGACAATGATTCCTTATAGTCAGATGAGAATGGGGGCACAAAATATGGCCCCTATGTGAACCCCTACATTGACGTATTAGGTATAGGGGGGGGGGGGCGCAATGTTTGTTCCAAACATTGAAGTATTAGGGAGGGGCGCGCTGCGGCGAACCCTCAACCCCCCTCCCCCCTGAAAGGGACTTCTGCGCACTCCTATGGCTCAACCACGCAAGGTGCAGAAAGCTACGAGTTATGCGAGTGTGTTCAACACAATCGATTGAGAAGAAAAAGAACACGGCTCGAGCTGTCGAGTCATCGAGCCATCTTAGTAGAATGCACAAGTGAAAATTTCGGTGCTCCGGTTAATAAAATAACTACGGATTGCTACCACGTGATTTTTTTCCTTTTTTTTTCTTTTTCGTCGATTAGGTCACATGGTATACACGTCACAGCAGCAGAAGGTGCAGACGGACGCGACGAAGCCCTCACCCATCTTGAAGACGGGTATGAAGAGGCCCAGCGGCACGGGTATGGTGGCGGCCAGGGCGGTCATCCACAGGTTCATGAAGATGAACAGGCTGAGCGTGAGGAATACGCGGCCCTTGGTGGTGCCCCAGTGGTTGACCACCATGTGCTCGTCCACGCCCAGCTCGCTCGAGGTCCACGTGAAGTTCGAGAACAGGTCGTGCACCGCCTCGTGCGTCGTCAGCTGCAATGCTCTGCATGCTTACTCGGGCGATCGAACAATACGGTACGCGTACACACTGATGCGCCAATACGACAGGACGACACAGAAATACACACGTAGCCTACACAGGCACTATGCCTCTGGATGTTAACTTCGAAATCTAGCTATAAAGTCTAACTATGTATTTATACAGGCAAGCGGCACGTAAATCCACATTCAGAAACTTCATGTTTATTGACACTGCCACTGGCAGTACAAGCAGCAGTGGCGTAGCCAGGGGGTACTACAGCAAGTCCGTGACCCACCCCCCCACACAGACACAATTTTTTTTCGCCATAGAGTAGAGAGAAAATTGCCATGTTAAAAAGGTGATCCCTTCTTCCAAAATAAAATTTATCCTACACGCCCATGATAAGCAGCCATAGTATTCGTTTTCACAGCGTGAGCTGCATTGGCTACCTGGAATTCAGCACTTCGTGCTGCCCAGAAAAGCATACCGTCTTATCGAAGAACGCAGAAGATAAATCCAGGCCCGTGAGTGAGATGGCAGGGGTACAACACATAGTCATTGGAGAGAGCGCTATGAAAAAAAATGACAAGTGCATTCCGTATGTGGGACAAAAGCACACCTAAACGCTATCGCTTCTCCTCCCCACCACCGAGAGGTAACAAATATATATATATATATATATATATATAATCATTTCACTTACATCCTCCGAAGAAGGCTCGTTCACCAGCCGAAACTGTTAGGTTTAAATAAATATTTTATTGTTTTGTTTCCTATACTGCACTATTCTCGAAATTTATAACTTTTATTACGGTAGCCGGAAGAAACTCTGATCATCTATTTCATATATATATATATATATATATATATATATATATATATATATATATATATATATTAAACCTTGCAACATCCAAGATGAAAGCCCAGCAACTAAAAAAACATAAGCGGCGTTTTGGACAGCTACTATAGCTCAAACAAATTTTGGCATTCGCAAGCACAAACGCATTATTGAATGCGCACGCGTATACGAATCCGGGCATGCGCACGCGCGTACTCATTTCCGCATGCACACGCGCATACGCATTTCGGCAGGCGCACATGCTTTGAACATGGCGTAAGAAAAACCAAGTGTTGACAATGAGCGCGCCTGATCGGCCATATAATGTTCGGTCGCGTGTTTGCACTACGCTGTCAGCAGTTAGATGGCGCCACGGCCAACGTACCTAACGAAACAGTGCTGGCGCATTGAAATTCCCCTGCCTGTCCAACGTTATCGGTCCTAGTGGCGTGACTAACACTCAAAACACGAAAGAAATTTGTAACTTCAAAATAAAATATAAAGCTTCGCCAGGCATCCCCATTACATTACAAATTGTTGCTATCACAGTCATCGCTACGCCGGTGACACAGATTCTTTATTTATTTATTTATTTATTTATTTATTTATTTATTTATTTATTTATTTATTTATTTATTATACCCTCAGGGCCAGAGGCATTACAGAGGGGAGTGGTACAGAACAAAGGCATAACATGAGGTAGCATGGTTACAAAAAACGTTGTGTACATAAAAAGGAAAAGGAAAGACAAAACAAATTAGTATTATCGCAACAATGTGGCCACACAAACACAGATTAAACATCAGATACTTCTGCATATACAATATTGGCTAAGGCAGCACGGAACAGTCGGTTATCGGTGATACCCGCAATTTCAGCGGGAAGGTGGTTCCATTCCCGGGACGAACGGGGCAAGAATGACTGAGTGGCAGATTTTGTATAATAATAGTTAATGCCAACCTTGTGACGGTGGTCAATGCGATGGGAAATGTATAGTGGTTGGGGTAAGAATTCGTTGCGCAGGAAATTGTTCTTAGTTTATCAGAAAAAGCTCGCCGCACCGTTGCCGAGCAACCGCTGAGCACAGCACGGGCTCGGCGGCTGCTCGACAATGGTGGGGAGAGTTTTTTGCAACAGCAGAGCCGTCTTTATAGTGTCCCTAACAGCTTTGCTTTTAAACCATACATGAGAGTCATATAACGAGGTATGCGCACGAACACCAACTTAACAAGAAGCATGAATTGTGCTCACGTGGCACAAGAATAATGCGTGATCCGAAATACGATGTTAGATATGCAGGCGGAATTTTATATGGACGCGATTGCATCCTTTGTGCAGCCCACGCGTGTTGCTGGGTCGATGATAAAGCTGTAGACTAAATTTGGCGTTGCACGCTCAAATTGCCATTGAGGCGCGGCTTGGTGCAGCAGGTCAGATGGGCGCATCATGGCACAGCACTTCCACGCCTGTATGAGGCGAATTACAGACCAACCGGTTGGATCTGGTTGATGCTAGCGCAGACTATAGGGCGTGCTGCACCTGTGCTTTAAAAAAGAAATTCCCAAGGGGTTTCTATACGAGTGCCCTTAATTGCACATCTGAACACATGTGACGGAGTAATGCCTCTACACCCTATTGTTACCGCATCTGTCAAACATTGCCGAGTTCGTTTTTATTTTTCACGCAGGTGAGGTTTTGTCACCATCAAGTGACAGTGGTAGTGCTGAAATAACTCGGGAACGAGTATAATGTAACGTTCGTGCGCGCCGCGCCCCCATGGCCTCCATTACATCACAATTACATCACAAAGTATTGCACTTGATGTGAAACTTAGGTATTACGCCGCTAATTATTGTAACGAAAAGCCGGGGGAGATTGAAGAGCAGCGAATCGACATAGTTATGAGACGCTCCACCCCAATAAATATACGGCCGACATGTAGAGCGTATCATAATACGGGCCCCTGTAGGTAGTATAGTTAAAATACGTACGGTAAATTCCAGATGAATAAACCAAGCAATTCTCTTAATCTAACGCCCACGCATTTTATATACAGCCCCCCCCCCCCATCCAATACGTGCGGCTTATTCTTGATGGCGGTGACGGGTGAAACTGTTAAAAGCAAATTCATGGAAAATAAAACTCAGTTGGTAGTGCCCTCGCGCCGTTTAACTTCGCTCATGTCTCACGAACTTGACCAAACAAAAGCACTCCCACTCCCTTCCCCCATCCACGCACTCCGTCGGCGTCGTCAGATGTAGGACGGATGCTCACCTCTGCAGCCATAAACTGTCCGAGGCCCTCGGGAAACGTGGCCGATGATATGAACACAGTAATAATCAGCGGGTACAGAAAACGACTGTAAAAGATAAAACACAGAAAAGCAGAGCCGTTACACTCCACTCATACGTCGCGTGAAACGTAAAATGAAGAAAAAAAAAGTGACGTACATCAGCGATTCGCAGAAACAAGCGTGAATAATCGTCACTGTACCACAATGGTAGCTTCAAAATAAACATTTTCACGCCGCACACCGCAGAGCGATATAGTTAGACCCCTGCTACGGAGCTTTTCTTCTCGTTTTTTTTTTCTTCTTTGCAGTTTGTTAATGCATATTTTACGTCATATCAGTGACGGAAATACGTTAGCGGAGCCGTGGTGGACTCTGGCAAAAAACCCTTTGGTCTCAAAAAGCTGTCTCATGTAGGCGTATCTAGGAAGCCACCTGGTTCTCGGACCTTAGAGTGCAATAACTGTCGATGTACGTATGGTATGTCACACGACGTCTAGTGTATTGCCACCAATCAGCCACATACAAATACACACGCGCACGCATGCCACACAAAGCTGGACAAACAGCAGGTGCCGGCCAATTATCACGTTGGAAATTTTGCTGTACCCTGTCGGAGGTAAACTGTGCTTACGAATGGCAAATAAGCTTTGCGAATTTGACCTCTGATCATCTGATTTTTCATTCGTGCCTTCCTGCGCAAGTTTCACGCTTATAATGAAATGAAAAGAGGCAGCGCTGGAACGAATACAAAAGGCGATATGACGAGAGGACATGCGCTGTCCTGTCATCAACTCGTCTTTTGTATTCGTCACAGCGCTGCTCCTTTTCATTTCATTATGCAGCCAAACAAACTCGCCAACCTTTCTATGATTGTGATGTGCACGCTTATCATTCAAAATGTAATGCCGCAGAGCAAACCAAAGAAGAGGTGCCGGCTTTGCGTTGCGTCATTACCTTTCGTACAGTATGAACCAACTAGCCCATCATGTTTTATCTTGCATGCTTATTAGGTATACTCCATACCAGGGCATGTGATATGAAGCGGTTAATGCGTACCGCAAACGGCACAGCGGTCAGCTATTCACTCACGGTCGCATTGTTAAGGAAAAAGTGGCACACTTCAACGCATACGCAAAGTGTGCACGGTCATTCGTCTGTGTAATAATAATAGTTGAAGTTTAACGTCCCAAAGGTAAGATATGACTATGACCTGCGGGTCAGCAGCCGAGTACCTTAGCCACTAGACCACCGCGGCGGGGCACTCTGACATTAACTGTTATTTGCCTTTAGTGTCCCTTTGAATCTAAGTACACGGGCCTTGAGCACTTAAGCCTCCATTCAAAACGCGGCACCGGCGAGCTGGATTAGATACCGCCACCTGCGCCACAACGAGACCATGGTGGCGGGTTTTGGGAGTGATCCGGGTGAGCACGTACTTTCTCTGCAGGAATGCACTCATGCGCTTGTGTTTTCGGTTGAACAGCACAACCCTCTTGTGCATGTAGACGAACGTGGCACCCAAAACTCCACAGGCGGCCCTGCAGACACGGGGAACAATGAATGGCAACAAGGAAACCATACGTGTCACCAACGCCATCGTATATAGCGAGTGTCGACAAACTGATACACGCGGTTTGTCAAACACTTACCCCATCACAGCGTAAACGACTAGTTCAATGAGATCAAAGGGAAAGTCCATTCGAAAGTTTGTCCTGAAGACTGCAGTTATCGTATCTGAAAGGCAAATCGATGATGTAGTTAGATATCGCTGTCCATTTTCAGATACGTACGAAAATAAACATTATAATCTTCGCTATATAGAAAAAACAAATAAAGAGTGGATAAGAGAACAAACAGGGCAGCCGATATTCCAAGTGACACAACAGATATAAGCTAGTAGATATAAGTCGACTTCAAGAGATAGCATTTAACTACCACTCTGGTAGCAAGTAGCTTGTCTCGCGTCGTTCATGAAATTTTAGCTTGATGTGCGGCTGACCGAGCATTAATTGTAGAATATTACTTGATCCTCGAATAACTAGCATAATTTCGCACATATTCAATTTTTTTAAATCCGCAATGAAACATAAAATATTCCACATTCAGTTCAGGGTGAGTTTCAATATTAAGAAAATTATTAGACATTTGGCTTGAACACTATCACAACTAAATGAGTTAAAACTCAGGTTTTAGCTTTAGTAAACACGTTACATTGCATTCCACGCTCATGGCGCACTATAGGCCCGTGAGATACACAAAAAAAAAATCTCAAGAGAGGCCAAGCACGGCTCGAGTAAGCGATAACTACAGTATTAGCTCTTATCATTACACAGTCACGGTGCAGCGACGTGAGTTGATCATTGCCGGAGCCTGCCTGATACATCTGCACGCGCCGTTGCTTTTGAACTGTTAATGAGGTTAGATTATGTATACAGCTGCGTTCTGCTGTGCTACATCGTTTCCTAAGGAACGTGACACGTCAAATACCGCCAATTAAGCTATTACGACATCAGTTATATAGACACTGCAGGCTCATTCTTGCCGTCGACGTTTGGTCCCGTTTAAAGTCCAAGGGTCATGACGTCACCGCACGCGTCGTATATGACACGCACGAGAGAAAGCGCGCGCTAGAGGCAACCGACGATCGCGGCTCAAGAATAGAGCAAAGAACGTCGGCCGCCTCCATCGCGCGAACGACCCATTGAGGGACCGGAGGCGGAGCTGCGTGGCCCCGGAATGCGCACGTTAATTGATTGGCTGTGGTGACAGGCGCCCTATCTTAAGAGAAATTAGCAGGGATCATATACCCAGCAGAGAGATCATATATACCTTTGGGCGTGTGTGTCCTCGTCACCCGCTGCAACGTTTCCTTAGGAGGAGTGAACTACTAGTCTTATTTCGTAAACATTCGCATTTGTTGATTGATTGATTTGTGGGGCTTAACGTCCCAAAACCACCATGTGATTATGAGAGACGCCGCAGTGGGGTGTTCCGCAAATTTCGACCACCGGGGGTCCTTTAACGTGCACCCAAATCTGAGCACACGGGCCTGCGAAATTTCCGCCTCCATGGGAAATGCAGCCGCCGAAGCCGGGATCCGATCCCGCGACCTTCGGATCAGCCACTGGACCACCGCGGCGGGGACATTCGCATTTGTTGTTTCCGCATCACTGCATGCTTCGCCCTTGCGGAGAAACTGTGACTCTTTAATAGCAGCTATAGTTAAGCCGGAAACAGTGCTACTCGGAATCACCATTTTTTTTTCGACCAACGCGTGCGGTACTCATCGTTATCATCATCAGCAGCTCGACTACACCCACTTCAGGGCAAAGGCTTCTCACTTGTTCGCCCTAATTACGGTTGTGTGCTGGTTGCGACCGGCGTTACTTGGTATAAGGCGTTCATGAACGAATCACCTACGAAATATTATGTGCGCGAACCACAATAAGCTAATTCTACCGCAAGCTAGCTCAATAAAGGCCGACCGCGGCGATTTTTCAACCATGTCAGGCTATATAATGAAGCTGCTATGCTCCTTAGACACTTTTGTCACGAGCCTGATAGCTGAACTGCGCAGCAAATTCGAAAATTATTTTAATTAGCAAAAAAAGCACAATACCGAAACCCTCCCGAGCTCACTGGATACGTATGACATACTATTTGATAAGAACCGGAAGTCGTATACTGGTCCCACCAGCGCGGAGTATGAAAACTGTGAAAGCCGGGACGAGCGGGCGCTTGGAGCAGAGGCAAACTCGCCGAGCCGGCCAAACTCCACCGATGAAGGGAGGAAGCTTTTTCCGTGCCCAACACCGCCGCCGCCGCCGCCTAGCGGCCAGCGCAGTAAACCCTTTAGCGGATAAAGTTAGCGATGCCATCGGTTGGGTCACTTCCGTTGACTTGCCAAACATGCCGTCGCACAGAAAATGTTGCCAATAATTCTGGTAAGCCGAGGTGAGCGTTGCGAGGCAATCTTTTAAAATTCATTTGTAAACAAACAGAGCATCTCTCAAGCATGTAATTTGGCAGAAATGACGAAAATGTGCAAAAGAACGTACCCAGCGAATTTTATTGAGATCCATTGACCTTAAAAAATTGCCCACAGCTTCCCTCGGGGGAACACTGAGGAGGATGCGGAAGCATGTAATTGGTTAACGGGTGTTAAATTGCGACTTACTTGGGTCGATGGCTAAATTGGTTAACGTGGTTGTGAAATGGGGTGTTAAATGAGTGAACACGTACGGCACGTATGCGAAAGGGCGGTGTTTTATTTATTGCGACGAACCAACGGACGAGCGGCAACTGAGCGAGCGAGCGCCGACCTTGAGTATATATACAGCGCGACGGTGCATGCGCTGTCAGCTGTCGAATGTTCTCGAAGGAGAAGCGCGCGCGCGGATCAGATGGCGACGGCGCATGCGCGGCACAGATGGCGACGGCGCATGCGCTGTCAGCTGTCGAATGTTCTCGAAGGAGAAGCGCGCGCGGCACAGATGGTGGGCGACGGCGCGACGGCGCATGCGCGCGCGTCAGCTGTCGAATGTTCGAGAAGCGGTGCGGACGGCGCGGACGGCGCACTACAAGGCGCGAGTATAAGATGCTTCCGCATCTAATATGTTGAACGATTTTGAGTACTTCGTACTCAACTATGGGAGAGCACTGAGCCGTCCCGCTAAAACAGTTTAGTGGCTGGTAACAGAGTTAGACACAGGGGGGGGGGGGGGGGAGGGTTAGAAAAAGGCGGTAACGATTTAGAGCACAGGGTACTCTACTAGGGGAGAGCTTAAAGCCGTCCCACATGCCTGAATACACAGGCATGGTTCAGTGTGCACCGACGCTCGCGTAGGTTTTAAATAGCTAACTTTACCGTACAAGCTCATGTTTGTGTTACTGGTTTCCGTACCAATACTTTACCTTCCTGGTGTATTTAATGTGAAACTTTGACCGTTTTAACTCGGACACATGTATGCTTTTGAAGTGCAACAAATAACCTTATACTTGATGAACGCGTGAATATTGCAGTAGCAGAGAACGAGTGATTATTGTATCAGACGTAATGAATTAGCTCAACTAAGGCGGTGCGGACGGCGCGGACGGCGCGGACGGCGCACTACAAGGCGCGAGTATAAGATGCTTCCGCATCTAAAAAATCGCCGGAGTTGGTCTTTAAGGCATAGTTTTTGTTAACCCAAGGCTTCATGAAATGCACAACGAAAGCAAAGTCGTTTCAGGCTTCGCACACTTTACGGGGGAAAATATATATGGCGAGAGAGACACGCTGACGTACCGCGCCGCTTTGTTGACATCGACAATGGAACAGGCCCGTCTCGCCGTGTGCATGTACCATATTTAACTCTGACATGCGCCCGCATTTGCCATAGCCAAACAAACTGCGCGTATAACAACAATAACAACGCGCTGCAGCTAGCTCAGCACGATGGCGTGAAATTGCAGAGAAAGAAAACAAGACACGCGTCAGCGATAGACGGCTCGGATTTCCGTTGCGCTCCCTGCAACACTGCGCACGGCCGGTTTCAGCACGCATCTCCGCAGCAGGGTCCCCGTCACGCGCAGCAAGATACGCGGGAACGCAACACTACAACGTCACGCTCGGTCGCGCTCAGTGAAGCCTTTCGGCCGCAGTGCACGCCACAGCGGGTTGAGAGCACAGTACTTCTATATAGCCGCGATGGCAATGCCGTAAGCATTTATATTCTTGCGTTTATTGTCCTCAATTCAAAGCGAGAACCTCAGACGCCTCACCGAACGTGAAAAGTGACAGTCAGCGTACGCGTCAACACTAGTGATTAGAAAAAAAAAAGATCCTCATTTGTACTGAGGTCACTCTATTACGTCATAGTGCACATCGGTTCTATTGTAAAACCAATCTGCAATGTGCACTGTCTCCGTGCGCTTCGAGTTTTCGATTGAGTCGTCATCACCCTGCGAATCGTTAGCTTCCCGGTTGTGGCTCAATTAATAGAGCGACTGTCTCGGAAAGGCGTTGATCCCGAGTTCGATCCCCGAACCGGCACAAACTCTCAGCAACCAAAAAGCTCTTCTTGCTTAAAAATACGTATGAATTTATTTGTGCTTTCATGCTTTCATCAATTGTCCATTTTCTTCTCCTATCACGTCCTGGTGGCGGCATTCGACGGGACATAATGTGACGTCCCGTGATGACGTCATCACAGCGCACCGTCACTCGGCCGAAGCCAGGACGATTTCGGAGGCACAGCAAAACCACGTGAGGTGCAAAACGCCAGCAACGCTTTCGATCTCGGAGGCAGTGTGAATCCGCCTGGAAAGCGTTCATTTCTCCTATGACGTCTAGGCGTTTCAACGCGACTCGGACTGAAATAAGAGACTAACGAAAGCAAGAAACAATGCTCCTCAAGATCATGCCATAGCAGGCCGCCCAACCCGCCAACCTTGTCAGTTTCCTCTCATTTGCACACCTGAAAAAAGGCGAGCGCGAGTGTTACCCATTCAGCTATACGGAACGGCCACCGACGAGACCACGTTTGCACAGCGGCTGGCGCGACATGCTTCGTTACGAAACAGACCGACCTTTGAGATTGACGACATAAAAGAGTGCATACAGCCAGCAGCAACTGCCACGCGCTTTTGGGCGAACATTGTGTACCGAAGTTTCGGCGACGCGCCATGCCGACGCAGGGCAAACCCTCCGGGGTTCGTCATTAGGCAGACAAGTGTTGTATTACACGACATTTCTGCATGACATAGAAATAAGGGCCCGGAGCCGCGTGCAGCGGTTTCGCTCGAACAAAGCCACAAGCCAATAATACACGTAAGTATTAGAAACTAAGAGGCAGAAAGCAGACACAATGACACATGGGTGGCCACATATGTGTCGGCTTTTCACCACTGTACTTCCTATTTTCACGCATTGGTGGATTTGTTCGAGTATAACTAAGTAGCAAACTCGGCCAACAATGAACTCTCTCGAACGAATGGGGGATATCCAACCTATCACTCCAATATTGGAAACAGGACAGAAGCGTTCAAAGAAGCCAGTTAGCAGGTGGGAGGGTTGTAAACATTAAACACACACACATACACATACACACACACACACGCACACGCACATACATGCGTACACACGCGTACACACACGCACGCACGCACACGCACATACACGCGTACACACACACGCACATACACGCGTACACACACACGCACACACACACACACACACACACACACAAGAAATACAAGCCGTTTGATATCAAAGCACTGACTCCAAATTGAGGACTCTGTTTAAGAAGAAAAAAACAGCGCAACGAAGAAGACGTGAGGAAAATGCGGACCATGCTGCAACAAGAACCAAACACTATCATGTTTCGTAAACTCTCCAAAAGAAAAAAAAAGCTCACATTATCTTTTTAAAGATAACCCTGATGGGATGCGAAGCAGTAGCGTGGCGCACGCGTGGCGCCACACGTGTTCAACGGCGCTAATGGGGGTGCTGCAGTGTTGCAGGCGCGAAGTCGCCATTCGCGAAAGCGATCGGCTTCTCTAGCCCTCGCAACACCAGAGACGTTCGGGTTAGGCCTAATCGTTTCAGCGGACGTTTCGGCGGGCGAAGGAGCGTCGTTTTCCGGCACCTTTTCTCAATCACTGAT
This sequence comes from Rhipicephalus annulatus, assembly GCA_013436015.1. Lineage (NCBI taxonomy): Eukaryota > Metazoa > Arthropoda > Arachnida > Ixodida > Ixodidae > Rhipicephalus > Rhipicephalus annulatus. Next base: position 22,956 of record WOVY01012620.1, read on the forward strand.
AAAACGAGCCGGAAGAGTGTTACCACTTGATGTGCGCTCGAGCGTTGCGAGCAGTGGAGAGGGTGAAGCGAGGGAGAGGTGATTCGTACAGACATGTTTCCACACGCACGTTAGGCATGCGTCAGGTTTATTCGCGTGACCCGTCCAGTCGGCGGTGCAGCGAGTAACAGTCGCGGTAGCGGAGCGAGCGGCGGTAGCGGCAGGTGTTCCGGGCGAACGGACGAGGTGGCAGCTGCGAGCGCTGCGGCGAGTGCGCTTCAGGCAAGGGAGAGAGTGGCGTCAGCGCGCACTGCGAGGGGAGTGTGACGTCAACGCGCAGCTGCGGCGTGACCTACTTGACACCGCTCCAACAGCTGCGGCGAGGGAAGCGCGTTGCGGCGCATCCGTGCGAACACACGGAGGGACATCGTTACACAGGCTAGTCAAAGAGCTGCTTCACATCTAAAAAAACAAAATAATGAAGACTTCGTCGTTAGCCAGTGCATCGAACAGCTTTTTTTTCTTTTTAAAGTGCAAACAAACACAAACTTACCGTCAGACCACGAACGCACGTTTCTGAGGTTTTCCCAGGTAATTCGCCAATGGCTGATGTCTCGCAACATTGTGAGCGCTGAGTAAGTTTGTATGCTCACCTTGCTCCTTGAGCCAGACTCCAAGCAGTTGCCAGACGAGGGCGCCACAGGCAGCGGCGAAAAAACCACGCCAATAGTTGCGCACCGCGAAGAAGACCGAGGTTACCTCGATGCTAAACAGCACTCCTGCACGGTTTTGCAATATATTTTTTAGAAATATGTTGCAGAAATGAGAAAACAGAAATTGAAGGAAAACACAGGGACGGGAGAACTGTGCATGCAAATTCAAGATACTAAATCAAGTGTCCCCTGCCTCAGCGCGCACGAGGTCAACTGAGCACATGTGCCCTGAACTGTGTTTAGGATCTTAAGCGGTCTTCTGAACTAGTGGACCTCAAGTTCAAGCAATCTTCTTAGGCTAGTTAAGTCAGCATAATAGCTCAGACGCTTATAACTATTTCCGCTCACAACCACATAAAATGTCAAATGGCATACAATACATGGCACTGTCTTAACTCACATGTCGTGAAACATCATACTGACGACGCAGACCACCGCGCAGACACGTTTTAACAACGCATCCAGTGTCTTAAGGCAGTTCTTCAGGCAATTAGAACAGCCGAGCTTTCTCTCAGGGCTTAGGGAAGCCTTGTTTTCCAAAGTTTTTTTTTTTTTCACCAGAAAGAATATTAGTAAAGACAGCGTCATGATTATACGCCATTTCCGTTCCGTTTCTAAAATCCAGAATTTTCGTTCCCGACACTGTTCGGTTGCTCGTCATGCTACATTTACGTGCAGTATACTTGTTCCGTGCTGCAAGTGACGCAAATCACATCTTTCAACCCGTTTAATTAGAAATATGCAGGGCTACTCGCGAATAAATGATTGCCAACACTGCATCTCATCAACTTTTGTTGGTCCTCTTAAATAAATACCGACGCGAAATATTTGACGCAAATGCAAGCCCGCGAGAGCGTACAATCTGCTGGCAAGCCTCAGTGCGTCCTCATAAGCTACCTACACTATAGTTTTAAAGAAATAGTTACGGTTCCTATTGTATCTAGATGTCACGACACGGTGTGTACTTCTGGCCACGTGCACGATATCATGACGTTTCCGTGACCGCTCCACTCCGTTAAGTTTGTTAAGCACAACCAGCCATTTAAAATGTTTTTGAAACCTCACGTCATCGAAGCTAGTCACCATAATCGGCACTGTAGCCTGCAGTCACGATAGTGTCGAAGTCAGTAGTTAAGTCGCGCGGACATTGACTTTATTGTCGAAACGAGATATCTTAACAGCACTTCCTGCGCATGACAACTGCTCAGAGCCGCCTCTCCACACAAGAGATTCGCGGGGCGCAGTCAAGTATCTTCGAAAATTGGCCTCGGTACCTCTTTAACTTTATTTTCATGTCGCACTTCGCGATTTCAAGCCTATGTTGACGAGTTATGCGCGTCGAAGCATCGCAATACGCGCAACGTCAGGCGACAACAAGTGCGCTGCTTCGGCGACAAATTTAATACGCGCAGCATCAAGTACGGACGAACGGAGACCCGAAAAGGACAGGTCGATGTTACAGCGTTTGGGATGACTTAGAACAAACTCCGAGAAAGTTGATCATAATGATTAAATCCGGGGTTCCACGCGCTAAAATATACGGTACAATTATGACGCACGCCGTAGTGGCGGGCTCCTGATATTTCGACCATCCGGGTGCCCTTTAACGTGCAGTGACATCTCAGTACTCGGACCTCTAGCAGTACGCTTCCATCAAAACGCGACCGCCGCGGTCGGGTTCGAACCCGTGACCTTGGGGTCAGCGGCCGAGCTCCGATACCTCGAAAGGGTTCAATATATTCAGATCGAATAGTGCCATACCGCCCAGCGGAGCTGCGAAGGTGCAGGCGACGCCCACGGCGCAGGCTGCGGCGAGCATCTCGCTAGCCCGGGACTCGTTCTGGGGACGATTGGGGATGGGAAGGGAAGGCGATGGGGAATATGGGTATCACATGCAAGAAACAGGGAAGGAAAAACAAACAAAAGAGGGTGTCAACAGAAATATAACTTTGAAAAAAAAAACACAAATCGAAAAAAAATAAAAATCAAGACAAAGTACAACGACATGCTCCAATTAGAACGGAAGGAGGAGGCAAAGCAACCACATGCGAAGTAAGAACGATCTTTTAGAACACACAATGTCAGTTCCGTAATACGCAACGAACAACAACTTCTCGTGTGAGGCACGAAAGCCGTTGCCGGCTTCGATGCTATGCGAAATGCGACTTCAGATGATGGTTCTGCACGTATACGTTGCACAAGCGAGCTGCCTTGGCCACCTTTCTCCAGTTACTTTAAAATTTTGTGGCATGGTGTCACGCACAGGCCCCGATGTGATACCGATAACACAACCAATGTGATATCTTGTTTACGTTCTGTGATCGAACGGAATGCAACGTCACGAGAGAACAAACGGGTGCAAACAGTAAATAAGTGATGGAGAAGTGCCCAGTGGGAATGCTTTACATTTCGATAGCCCGCTGGTGTACCACATAACTAATTCAGAAATGTGTTCAACAAATGAATTAGTGTGCAGTTATTATTACACGCAAATGTCTCTATTTGGGGGCACTATTTTTCGGAGCTTGAAATCGATTACCACGACAACATTAACAATTTCTTTTCGTGCGTCGATTGGGAGCTCGGTATAGTGTTGCAATTTCACAAAAATTTTAGTGGTGGAGCTGGTGGTTATTTCCGCAAATTAAATTATTCCATAGCGGGAAAGCGAATTTCCTTATCCGGCCCGAGCGTATACGTTTTCGATCTAATCCAAGTCGTCAGGAGGCAGTACCACATACGACGAGACGAAACAGTGTCTCGGTTCTTTCCTAACTAGGCGACAAATGATTGACAGCGCATCGCCTTTTCCGGTTGTAACTTCTCACGTCTGACCATCAGACGCATACACACGAACGTCGACCGATCGCGTTCGGCGCTATAGAGCGTTCTATTACAGAACGTGTACAAAACTCCAGCGTCTCGAAAAAAAAAGCTATGAATTTAGGAAACTATACGAGACTTGCTACGGGAGAGCAAGAACCTGTTTAGAGAAACCTATTATCACAGACAGTATACATCAATAAGATTTCAACAGAACACACAAAGACGCACAAAATGTATGACAAAAAAGATGTATACATATGTATATACATTACATGATAAACAATAATCACAAATAAAACGTGAATACGTTGAGTGTTTAGATTAAGTATTCTATGATTTAGAGTACGATGTATGTACTTTACTATGGAATAAGCTGTCCCAGTTTCGCCAAGCGTGAGCGTGTGTTTAGAACAAATGTTCGACGATTTAGAGTATGACGTACCCTATACAACAGAAGACCATTAAGCTGTCCTAGTGCTATAAAAGAAAGTAAAGTACGATGCGTTTAGAACAAATGTAGGATGACTTAGAGTTCGCAGAACTCTACTGCGGGAGGTCATTAAGCTGTCCCTACTTCTGACAACCCAAAACGTCCTGCCAGTGTTGATTTTAAAAAAGTGCTTAACGCTTTCGAGTACTCCATACTCGGCTATGGGTGAGCAGTGGGCTGTCCCTGTAACTGTAGACATATCACGGCGTGTGCTTAGAGAAAGTTCTTAACGATTTAGAGCACGGGGTACTCCACTATGGGAGAGCATAAAGCGGTCCCGCGGGCCTCACAGTTGAGGCCATGGCGCTTACCAGCCAACCACATAACTGCGTTTAGAAAAAGTGGTTAACGATTTAAAGTACTTGGTACTGTACTATGGGAGAGCATGAAGCCATCCCGTGGGTAGATCTGTTTAGAAAAAAGTCGTTAACAATTTAGAATACGAGGTACTTTACTATGGGAGAGCATGAGGCCGCCCCGTAGGAGCATTTCTTACGAAATTTACCAAGACCAACCAATGTGATGACAAGAACACTAATTGAAAACGAGTTGACCATTCGCTATGTACGACCATGCTATTACGCGCAACCTGAGAAAGCGCTCAAGTTGTCTGCCAGGCATAACCTTTTATACTGCATATGTATAGTGACAATCAAGCACTTAGGGTAACAACTAGAAGGAACTTCACCATCTACTTATGTGCTTTAACTTAATATAAACAAAAGTGGCTAGCAAAAGGAACAAAATGGAATATTTTGCTAGACATCCAGAACTTTTAGAGCCGATTAATTTCTGTGGGCACCAGAAGCGCCACGACCTGCTGCCGAAAACATTGTCTTATTTGGGTGGCCGTTTGAAGGCACACTGGCAGCACCAGCGAGTTTTTTTTTTTTTTAATGCTTGGGTGGAAGCATGCGGAAGCTCTCGCAGCTTCCTAGCAGCCAGTGCGAAGTCAGCATTTGTCTATTGTTAACTTTAAATACGTAGCCTTTTCGATTGATGCCCGATTATATACAAGCGTTCTTTGTGCTAACGTAAACGCTAGGTTCATTACGAAATAAAAGGGCACTGTTCCCGTCGACAGTATTTTGTCCGGATCAGTAATCCGATAACGCCACTTCGAATAAAATTTGGCTAGACTTCATTAAGTTTCTTAACTAACCAGTAATACAAAGGGACACGTTGAGCAGTATACGCCAGAAGAAGAGTCCGTATTAAACTCACAAGGCGTGTAACAACACTTGCTACCTTTGGCTGTATCGTGTATATGGTGATCGCCCACTCCCGCATTTTTCTTTACGAACCTCCACGGCCAGGAATCGTCGTACAAACCAAGTGCAAAGGGGCAACAAAGCGTTGCTCATCAACTTACGCGGGTTCGACTGGAGACAACGATGTCACACTTTCCCTGCCGGTGATACCAGTTATTATTGTAATACAGCTTTCAAGTCGTAGAACTTCAACTGAATATCAAAATTCATCATGACTACCAGCTCGCTATGCCACCAAAATGTTGTCACGCGTCGATCCGTACGGGAAGAGATGCAATTAGCTGCCTATTTTCAAACAAACACAAGCGTCTTTTTTTTCGCTTAATGTTTCAAGTCGCTTTTTTCTTTACATTGTTTACAAACGCGCGCAAAACTTGAATCATACAACGGTCACGAGTTACCTTTCTCGCGTATTTACCACTCTATGCGAAGTTAGCTATCTCGAACATATCTTTAGTATTGTGCATGGAATACGCTACGAAAAGGTGTTCCTTCAAGTGCGATGGCGGACATACAAACTTCTTAAAGCTGAGTGACAGCCACGCGTCTTGTTTCTTCCAGCGAATGCCGCGGAAAACTATAGCGCTTCCGAGACCTCTCGAGCGTCGATCTAGAAGGCTGTACGAAGCTAGCGAAGAAAACGTAGTGTACTCACCTCGTAGATGCCCTTGAAGGAAGCCACGATACGACTAAGGACTGTGGCTATCATACTCGATATGTGCACGAATGGTCCCTGCGGCCGAAGAGGGTGATATGAGGCGTGAATAAATAACAGCTTTAAGACGTGGCTGCGCCTAAAAGTTAAAAGAAACACGCAAGCAAGCAAACAAACAAACAAAAGGCGCAGGGATGATACACAACAATTTCCTTCAACGGCAACCGGCGCCACGCAATTCAGTTCCCGGATATATTGTGAATTTGGCGGATTGAATGAGTTCATGGGTTATCACGACGAACGCCTGCACCAAAGAGAGCGCTCCGATTTGGGCTAAAGTTACTCTATGAGGCTCCTTTCGGAGCCATATATGTCTCCTTCAGGCGCCAGTTATGGTACACTGACTACGAATGTGTCACATTCACACAATATAATTACAAGGCACTCATTGTTACATTCCAAGAAATATAATGAAGTAATGTCTTATTTCGCGTCAGTCATTCATTTTATATATTTATAAGTTTAGTTATTCTCTCCTCAGTCATGTACCATTTTAATATAAAAATAATGGAAACATAGAGCTCTAAATGTGCCCGCAGTTAGTTCTCGGTTGCGTTCATTTCGAGAAAAGAAAAGTAATACTCTTGAAGTTGATTCTAGAACGACCTGTCGAACAACACCTTAAGTGCCTTCGCCTAAGCGATCTGTTACCGTTATACACAGCATATCGAGGCTAAGTCAAGACATACTAATTATGGGCAATGTTCAGTTCATCCAACGAGGAACGTATGCCTTGACCTCCTTTGACCTCAAGTTGACAGCTGGGGTAAACAAGTTTCGTACACAAGCGCAGCTCCCGCCGCTGAAAGGGATATGACCCCATACAGTAAAAGCCAAATTTTGTGTTTTTGCGTGTGTGTGTGTGTGTGTGTGTGTGTGTGTGTGTGTGTGTGTGTGTGTGTGTGTGTGTGTGTGTGTGTGTGTGTGTGTGTGTGTGTGTGTGTGTGTGTGTGTGTGTGTGCGTGCGTGCGTGTGAGTGTGTGTGCGTATGCGTGTGTGTGTGTGTTTTGATCAAACGTCGAACGCTTATACTATTTATTTCCCGTTAATGACTGCCACTTCCGTCCTGCACTACTATAGCGTCTATAGGGTAGCAACAAACTCAATTTTGTAGCTTTAGGATTCTTAGAATTGCTACGATGGCTTTGAAGAAAAAAAAAACAATTTACCGCTCACGACAGGTATACCGTACAGAGTGGGCAATTCACGTAGCGAATAATTGCTAATTGCTAATTGCGCCGCCATCTCCCCGTGTTTACGTTATTACATCTTCCCATTGCGTAATACGCACATGCCGCGAGGCGGAGAGTGCCGTTGTGAAAGTGTGCAATCAGGCGCGACTCTTACGCTCTAATGAGTGTGGAGTTGATGAACAAATAAAGTGCGACACAGAGCCCCCCCCCCCCTTTGACGCCGATTAGATGAACGAAGCAACTAATTAGAAGCAAAAAAAAATAACCAGAACTAAATAATTCGCGGTATCAAACATTTCCCACAGCGATTGCCGGAGCGGCAAGCGCTAATTTGGATATCGCGAAATCACGCTCGCATTTTATACTGGAGTAACACGGTGCACTGCTGATAAAGCCCAACGCTGATAATATTGCTCAACTTACATTGGCTATCTACTGCAGCTTGCACGAATATAAGCATGCCGCCGGAGGTAATTTTTCGGATAACTGTCGCGGATAGCACTGACTTTTACATGGTCAGGGCTCTGAAGCTAGCAAATTTATTATCTATTATGGCAGCACCGCAGGTCGCGGGTTCAAATCCCGGCTGCGGCAGCTGCATTTCCGATGGAGGTGGAAATGTTGTTGGCCCGTGTGCTCAGTTTTGGGTGCACGTTAAAGAACACCAGGTGGTCAAAATTTGCCGGAGCTCTCCACTACGGCGTCTCTCATAATCATACGGTGGTTTTGGGACGTTAAACCCCACATATCTATTATGGCAGCAGACGCGAACAGGCTTTATTGTATCTAATAATTTTTATCGTTTACTACAGGTACAACTGTCCAAACAGACGATGACGACGACAACAACAACAACAACAACAACAACAACAACAACAACAACAATAATAATAATAATAATAATAATAATAATAATAATAATAATAATAATAATAATAATAATAATAATGGTTTTACGACCCAAATCCAAGATGCGATTATGAGAGACGCCGTAGAGGAGGGCTTCGGGAATTTCGATCATCTGGTGTTCCTCTAATGCGTGCACTGACATGGCACAGTACACGGGTCTCGACCATATCGCCTCCACCAAAATGCGATTGCCACCGCCGGGATCGAACACGTGACCTCCGGACCTTAGCCACTGATCCACCGTGGCGGACGCAAACACATATACGACGCGTATACGAGAACCCTGAGGGTTGCCTCATGAAGCGGCTCACCTCTTTTCCGAGCGGCAGTCCGCTGCCGAGGGTGCAGGTGAGGCCGATCACCTTGGCCACCAGGGCCCGGAAGGTGAGGTACTCCTTAAGTACGACTCCGCGAAGGATGGTCTTCATCTCGGGGATGCCGGAGCCTGCGACGCGATCGGGTGTCGGTATATGCACGCACCCACAGCGTATACCCATACACATTCTTCGAGCGCCCCTCTAAACTCAACACGGGCGCGCATTTGCAATGCTTCTTCAAAGCTTATCTCGTTAGTTTATTTATTTATTTATTACTTATTTATTTAGCAATAATGTCAATCCCGTCAGGGACTTTAACAGAAGTGGGTATAAAGAGAACACAAACATTGTGACCCACAGCCATAAAATTATACATTTACATAGGGCTGAACGGTAACAGTAAGTCATGATTATCATTAGGGGCTTATCTCATAAAGGAGTGCAAAAAATATAACGCAAAAACACTTCGTCTCAGTTACATAGGGTGCGCTGAACATAATACAAAAAAGAAAGTTGGTCTCATTTTCTCAGCTGAATAGACACATAAAAAAGGAAGGAAGAAAGCAAGGAAGCAAGGATGGAAGGAAGGAAGATTAACCAGAAACGTGTTCGGTTAGCTACCCTCATGGGGAAGGGGAAAGATGAGTAAAAAGAAGAGAGTAGAGAAGGAAAAAAAAGAAAATGAGCAATATTATTTTTTTTTGATGCGCTTGCTTGTGCAGGTATACCCCGACGTAGTGAACGCTAGGGGTCGCGTCAGATGACTATAATGGAAAACCAGAAGCCCCCCCTCTCTCTCTCACTTGTACTTCGTCCGATTGTGATCTGCGCACCACCAGAAGCTGCGCGAGGTCTTCGAGGGTACCTAACGATTGAGTCATTTTCCCTTTACAGGATATTCCCGAAGGCTCGTACTGATTGGCTGACACCGATTTTATATCATGTGTTACGCCAGCATACTATGTGGGTACCATGTAGGCACGCCCTAGTCCGTATATAAAGCCACATCGCTAGTAAAGTTGACTGCAGCATTTGTTTCTCAAATTGTATCCCTGACAGTTCGTGCCTGAATAAACATCTGATTCGACTATGACGTCACTGCGTTTTAATTAGGCGTTCCAGCTCTAGAGACAAACGTAACATTGCACAGGTCTCTCGCGGAAATTCGCTTAGACGATGCACTGTACATGACTATAACCTTGCTTTTGTACGTACCTATTGCTTGCGGCGCTACGGTGTGAGCAAATCCAGATGAGAATAATATTAACAATACCGGGAAGAAAACCCAGACAACGTATTTCAATATTAAATTGTCCGTCAGATCTCTGTGTAGCCATCTTCTTGCTGCGAAAGAAAGAAAAAAAAGACACAAGAACGATACATGAAATGTTATGCATCTAAAACATATATACACGCTGCATGCACGCACACACATACACACTTAGAATAGGAGGAAATGGGATAACTAAGAGTTGCAATTAACGCTAGGCTCTATTTGCTTCAACCATAACCTAACTGAGCTTTCGCAAGGTCAGAACTGAGATACTACAGATGTCATCGATTACGGTGAGAATATTCGCTACGACACGCAAAAGGACAGACAACATCAAGAAGCGCTACAGCTAATGCTCCGATTGTCCAATTATTTTTTTTTATTCCCTGTTGTCAGCACTACTTTCCGTTAGAAGTGTTGAAAATACAAGATAAGATTCTGCATCAAAATGAATCTTAAGCGCAATGTAGACAGACAAGTATACTTTGTCAATCTAAAAGAATCGAGGAATAAGAAATTAACTGTATAGGAGGTACATTATCCGTCACGTCATGGCAAAGCTCAACGACGTCGTCCCTTACAAATCTGTGAACACCGCAGTTGTCGAATAAAGCGGACACAACGTACTCTTGAGGAACATGGATATGCCGTAGTCCATGGAGAAACTGATGAGCGACGAGATGACGCCGAGGAGGATGAGGAAGACCCAATCCTCGCCGAGGCGGGCGAACGTGTGTTTCCAGATGCTGGACAAGAAGTCTGTGGGGACATAGAGTATAGAATAGAATATATGCAGTGGATCAGCATAAAACGAAACTAAAAGAGTTCGCTGATGTGTTGTGCATTAAATGAAACGCCAGATTAAATTCTACTTCGTAATCATTATCACCAGCTTATTTCGTGTACGTTGCAGCAAGAAGCCCCCCTCCCCCCACAAAAACAAACACATTTATCCATAAACTTTTACTCTTGTCTAGTGCATGGCGACTTCGTCCTATATACCTGAATACCTGAAATAGGGTACGTCACAACATTTAAAGCTCTTAAACTTTGTCATTTGCTAAGCTGCGCCCCGAAACTCGTACGTAACTTTGTCTGTCATTCTGAGAAACAAGCGGTTAACTGCCCTACGCATACATCACCTGCTCAGCTCAGCATCTTTTTCTCCTAATGTCAACATGAATACCGGAATTTCGCTTGCTGAATTATCTGCGAGATCTATTTCTTTTTTGTTTGTTTGTTTGCTTTTGTCGAAAGCAAGGCCCCAGGAATAGTGTCAACGAGTCAATTCTAATTAAACAACCTTTATGTCACGCTAGTAGTGCGCCATTGAAAAAAGGAGAGATAGAGATAGAGAGAGAGAGAGAGAGAGAGAGAGTGAAGTTGGTTGAAAGGAAGTCTTCACGATGACGCCCACGTTCTATAAAAGTTCCGGTTGTTGTGTACACATTCGAACACACGTTGTCAGATTTTTTTAATGAATAGTTAAGCGCTGTAGTTCTCAATAAAACAAAGATAATATAGGGACACGCCCGTTGGACATGGGCCGGTGGTCGGAACATTTTTGTGCCAACGTTCACAACCGTTTCGCATCATGCCGCAGACTATACCCCCACAAACGCGTGCTTTAAAGTGAAGTTGTCAAACGATATCTTTGGCGGGACGTCCCACGAGCCGCGTTCTGAGGACAATGCCGAAGAAATATGGCTTTATTTCCGCTAAACGTTCCGTAAAGTCAAGAGTCCTCTCGTGCACGTTGTTCTGAATGAGCGATTCCAATTTGTGCAAGGTTATTGATCTGTTACGAAGTGAAAGCAACATCGTGTCTGACACAAACGCACCGTACACCGTACTTCCTACACTTCGCAAACATACAGCACCATCTAGTCCAATACCGTTCGAATATGCAATTGCTAGAGCGAAGCCGTATGCAACTTGGAAGTGGGCAAACGTGGCTGTCCGTGAACGCGCAAAAGTTGTAAATAAGTAATGTTAGCATATCTTACCTCGGAGGGCCTCCACGCTAGCGCTAGTGTATTAATAATAATAATAATAATAATAATAATAATAATAATAATAATAATAATAATAATAATAATAATAATAATAATAATAATAATAATAATAATAGGGGATTAAAGTCCAAAACCACGATATGATTATGAAGGACGCCGTTCGCAGCCTCCTGGGGCTCTGCAACATTCCCCGAAATCTAAAGCACGGGCCTCAGGCATTTTTTTCGCCAACATCGAAAACATGGCCGCGGCGCCGCGACCGGGATTCGACCTCACGACCTGCGGGTCAGCGGTCGAGCGGCGGGTACTTAAACAAGCCTCTCTTCAGGTTTTTGGCAGCGTATGTGGCTAGCTATACGCTGACAAAACATACGACAAGACAGCTTATGTGAGCTATAGCTAAGCAGGCGAGTGTTGCTTCATCGTTTACAACTCGCGTGCGCTCACTACCACCGCATCGTTACACTTTGCAGAGGTACCGAGCTTCGCTGTAATAACTGAAAATGACGCGCGGGTCGCGGGATCAAATCCCGGTAATTGGCGGCCGCATTTTCAGTGTCGGTGAAAATTTTTGAGGCCTAGGTACTTATAGATTGAGGTACACGTTTAAGAAACACAGGTGGTCGAAGTTATCCGGAGGCCTCGGCTATACAGCATCTCTCATAATATTATCGTGGTTTTGGGACGTTTAAACTCCAACAACAATCATTGCTATGTAATAACTGCAAATTCGAACGGTATTGGACTATAGTATCCGTTGTATGTGTACAAAGTAAAAGAGAGGGTGATATCCGTCATCGCATGGATCGCAACCAATGAAATCTTGTATTTTTTCTCTATACCCTTATAGGTAACTTCACCAAACGGAAAGTTTGACGCGCGCATTTCTCAAACGTGGTGACAGAGAAATGAAAAAGCTACAACATACGACTGAAACCACCTCAAAAAAAAAAGAAATCACAGCAGACGCACGAAGACACGCACATCGCTTGAATTCGTGTGCCTCTCATATTCATCCATCCGTGTGTCGCAGTGTTCCCTGTAAACTATCATGAATTATTTTTCTTTGTTTTTTTTTGGTTTTTTTCGCTATGTTAGCTTTGTTTCAATGGGGTCAGAAACGCCTTGGAATAATATTACGGAACTTAAACACGATTACTGACAGCCAATCAGAGTTCACGGCTTCCGAAACAGGCGTATATACGAGGCGGTTCTCGCCTCGACCGTGCTATATGTTCCCTTGCGACGCGTCGTGCACCACCACGCACCTGTACAGCGGAGAAAAACAATGCGTGCGCACGACGAGGGAATCCTGCCACAACGTTGCCGCTGTGACGAAACAAGCGAGATAAATGAAGGAAGCAAAAACCGGCATTCCACGGCCGCGTGCGCGAGACAGCTGGCGTTGCCGCTTCGTTCCGGCCATTGTGGCAGGCCCGAGTGAGCACGCCTCGGCTGGCCTCGTTAGCTATAGCCTTTGAGGCTTGGTGTAGCTCGCTAAATGATTAGAGATTGATTGATATGATTGATTGATTGACTAATTAATTAATTAATTAATTATTATATGTGTGGTTGAACGTCCCAAAACCACCATACGATTGTGAGAGACGTTGCAGTGGAGGGCTCCGCAAATTTCGACCACCCGGGGTTCTTTAACGTGCACCCAAATCTGAGCACGCGGGCCTGACAACATTTCCGTCTCCATCAGAAATGCAGCCGCCGCCGCCGGGAATCAATCCCGCGACCTGCGGGTCAGCAGCCGAGTACCTTAGCCACTATACCACCGCGGCGGGGTTGATTAAAAGAGAGTGAGAGAGAGGGGAATAGAGAGAGAAAGAGGAGGTACGGCAATTCTATTCAGTAACTAAATTTTGATGATGTACATGTAACGCTTAGCAATAATAATTGCTGGAGATGTACGTCCCGAAAACATATGATATGATTGTGAGGGAGTGGAGGGCTGCGGAAATTTCGACCACCTGGGCTTCTTTAGTGTGCACCCAATTCTATGTACACAGCGCTGACATCGATATGCGGCCACCGCGGCTGGGAATAGATCGTATATAGTACGTAAACGACGAGGCGATTGTTCCGTGAACTATGTAAAAGATACATTGACGGCAGCGGCCGCAGCGCTGACCAGTTCATTGTTTGTTTGTTTGTTTTTCTGCCTGTGGCCGGTCGACTATGGCACGTACCCACTCTAAGGGAATGGCCAAAAAAACTTATCGCAGCCTATGGATGATAATCACACTATTGCTTACCAAATCATTACTAAGAGTATACAAAGACCCCCCCCCCCCTCCAAAAAATAGATAAGGAGCAAGAAAGTGAGAAAAGAAAAGAGGCAGAAAAAGAGGGAATAAGTGCTATTACGATAACAAACGTCTGAAATTTGGAAGCGCCTCGGAGCCCGAGCAGAGACAGCTCGTCGTCCTTTTCGTCGGGAACACGGGCGCATGACCCAACAGGCTGGCAATATGCATGCAGCAGTACACCGGGTGTTCAAAAATTAAGCTTTATGGTTTTGTTAAACTTCTGCACTGGGAGATACGTGAAAACCACTTTTACAGATAAGTTATGCATGCATTGGGGACAGAAGGCTAGCCAATTATTATCGCTCTCAGCCACCCGAATAACGACGGTAACTAACTTTTAATGACTGCACTGAGCTTAATTTTGAACAGCGGGTCATATTTTCTTTGCAGACGCATCGAAAGGTCGTGAGCTCGATGTAGTGGGGCTCCAGGGCTCCACTGGCTACTGACGCCTGCCTGACGTGACTCAGAAGCACGAGCTGTGCCTCCGTGTCACAGCTGGCCAGCTGCGTCTTACGTTACTCGTAAATGTTGGCCAGATTATGCTGACCTAAAATGTATCTATATGGTGGTCGGTTTATTCATGCGCGCTTGTCTCTAACATTAAATGCCGTAGAGACAATCGTGGCTATATACAGCGTTAGAAAGAGTTTGTTCAATCACTTGAAGTTGAGAAAGACTGCCGTTTGAATCTCATGGGTATTTTTTACGGCGTGTATATAACAGCTGGCAAGCGTTACTCTACATTGGATGTAGAGTGGAGTATTAGTTGACAAAATTAAAGCGAAAATTGGGTCATGGAGCCAAACTAACAGTCATGCGTTGATTCTTTCGGTGTACAGTGAGTGCTCGTCATAATGAAGTCGCGCCGACGAGAGAGTCGTTAACCGAAAAGTCGTAAAAGCACACTTTACTCTGCAATGATGGCACGACCGCGATTCGTTTACTTCGTTATAGGCGATTATTCGTAATATGTATACGCACTCGTAATACCTAGGTTGATTTGTGGGGTTTAACGTCCCAAAACCACTATGTGATTATGAGAGACGCCGTAGTGGAGGGCTCCGGAAATTTCGACCACCTGGGGCTCTTTAACGTGCACCCAAATCTGAGCACACGGGCCTACAACATTTCCGCCTCCATCGGAAATGCAGCCGCCACAGCCGGGATTTGATCCCGCGACCTGCGGGTCAGCAGCCGAGTACCTTAGCCACTATAGACCACCGTGGCGGGGCATTATCTAGGTTTGACTGCAGACTTCTCCGTTCCTCTCTATCTGTCTATATAGTTGAATGTCGCGTAAACAATACATTTCGTGATTGTCACCGATTAACTTGGAGGCCTTCTGTCGCCAACTGTCAGGGTGTCGACACAACGGAGGCATCGCGTCCGGATGCGGTACCCCGGGGGACACCGGTGCGTGTCCGTGAGCCGACATCGTCGCGCCGGCAGCGACGGTCGTCGCGAATCACGCTTCGTCGGCTGCGCGCGACCCCGAACGCGCGTTATGTCGTACCGCTGCGCTCCCTCGCAGGCGCGCGCGCGCGCGTGTGTGCGTGGAAGCGTGCGGGAGGGTTACGCCTAAAACCGAACCGAATAAACGCGGCCACCGGTGTTGCCTCTCCGCCGGTGGCGGCGGAACGCAAGCCGTGCACGCGCAAGCGCGTCACGCTCCGGCGCCTCGCGTTCCACTTGATCCGCCGGGACCCCTCGTAGCGCCGAGTTGGGCCACCCGCCGACGACGACGCCACGCGTTCCGACGCGCTGCGCTAAAGGCGCGCCAGAGGCCGATATTAAGTCGATACAAAAATGATTGGTTATGTAGCGGCAGTTCATGATACTGAAAACCCTGCAGTACATCCACCAATGACATAACTCTCGCGTAAAACGAACAAATGACGTAAACGTACAATGAAGGCAGGGGCTGGTACGTTTCGCTTAAAGGGGTTCTGAAACAATTTTTAAAGTAACTATGGAATAGATTAACTAAGAGAGCCCATTGCCTCACTAATTCAACGCCTCAAAAAAATTAAGAATCAGTCCACACGAGTGGAGTTATAAGGATTTCTCGCATGCTGCGTTTGATTGATTGATTGATATGTGGGGTTTAACGTCCCAAAACCACTATATGATTATGAGAGACGCCGTAGTGGAGGGCTCCGGAAATTTAGACCACCTGGGGTTCTTTAACGTGCACCCAAATCTGAGCACACGGGCCTACAACATTTCCGCCTCCATCGGAAATGCAGCCACCGCAGCCGGGATTCGAACCCGCGCCCTGCGGGTCAGCAGCCGAGTACCTTAGCCACTAGACCACCGCGGCGGGGCATGCTGCATTTGCGTTCTGTATCTTAGAAGTGTGGCAGCTTGGGCTAGTTGGTATGACAGGATGATAGTTATAGCGCGAGAACAGAACGACGACACAGAGACAAGAAGGACACCAAGGACACGAGCGCACAGAGACAAGGACACGGAGGACACGAGCACTCGTGTCCTTCGTGTCCTTCTTGTCTCTGTGTCGTCGTTCTGTTCTCGCGCTATAACTATCGTCTCTCGTCCCAGCGAAAGCACTGGAGCGTAAGCAGGAAGGGATGGCATGGACACGGAAAATACGTCACGCGTGCCTCATGACCTTGAGCACTTTTTTTTTCTTCGAATATGTACGCGGCTTTTTCCGTGCGATCGCACGAGCACGCGTGGACGGCCTCCCGCGGCGGTCCCTGCAACGACCGAGCGCGCCATGTTCAAATCAGCCAATGGCTGATAGATGGCCTTCTACGCGCAATTTTCGAGCGTCTTCCGTCATTTCTCGTAAGAAAAGAAATCAATTTTCAGCTGACTTTGATCATTTATTGTGAATTGAAATGCACGCGCTGCGCTCGAATATTTGGCTCGCGTGTTCTCGGGAGCCTCTACTACCGATCGGCAGCGTTTTCTGACCATGCTCAAAAGTGTCGCAGGGCCCCTTTAAAGGTACCCGGCTCTTCAGCAAAGCTCCTTTACCCTGCATCTCTTTTCCAAGTAGCCATTTAATGGCTTCAATAAACGAGTTTGTAGCCTCACGAATCAACCAGAGCAAAATTTTTGGGATCCGTTAGAGATTTGTCCAACGCTGTAGTCGCTTTCTCTCGTCCCGACGAGCGCACACGGGAAGAAAGTTACGTCACGCACGCACTTTCCGCGCTGTCCCGAGCGCGAGCACAGGTGCGTGGCGGCCTCGTGCGGCGCCTATGGTAACTATGAATCTCAAGATGCTCAAGTCAGCCTATCGCAGTGAATTCGGACGTATGGCATGACTTTTAGACATGAGAGGGCAAGATTTCTGGCTGACTTTGAGAATGGCAAGTTTCAGGTCGTGTGCTGTGCTGTAATGGCTGGCTAACAGGCCACAGGAGCCTCCACTACCATTTTGAAGTTCATTGTAGTGTTCGGGCAGTTGTACATTACTTTTTTATACACATTATGGGGGCCACAATCAAGTCACTCAGAACAGCCAGTTTCTCACATACGGCTTACAAAAGAAAGAATCACATTTGTGATTTATCATGTTCCTTTCATTGCAGGCAACAACATGCCGACCCAACCAGCAACTGCGTGAATGAGCCACTGAGAGAACACAATTACCAAGTCAAATAAGCAGCCACCTGAAGAGTTTTTTGCACTCTACAACCATGTGTGTTGGTGCCGACTTCTGTTTCACAACATAGTGGTTGTTTGTCGATAACGTATCGATGCGATTGGCGATTTTTGTATTAGCAAGCCATCCATAGCATTGTCGCCTAGGAGCTTGGGTTCCTTGCGTAAGCGGTGATTTACAGTATTATCTTTGTTTTCATTCGCTAAGGTAGAGGGACATTTTTTTCGAGCATGCCTCTCAGTGCTCTCACGTGTTAAACTGTCTGCCTGGCTATTGTGGCTTATAAGCAGCTTTGTTTTCAATATAAGCATGTCGCTAGTCGCGCTGTGCGGTGTCCCATGTGCCTTCTCAATTCCGGGTGTCGATTCACGCTACGCCAAAGTATTTCCCTAGCAATGTGCGTACGAGAAACGTTAATTCAGTATACACTGGTAAATATTTCACCGACACATATTGACCGATTGACCGACACATACTGACCGACAAATATTGACCGATTTTCACTAATTGGCGTGCGTCTGCGGTCCAATTATATTCCGTTAAAAAGGGTTAAGTTCATTAAAACTGACCAAGGGCGATCGCTGTCACTATAAAGTCACAGACGTAAATTTAAGGACTCTTTTTCTTCGTTAGACACAATACTAATGAAAACAAACAGACAATGACCCCAAGGAAAGTATATATAAGGAATTGTATTAGAAATAATTGTGATGTAAATGTGAAGTTAGAAAAGTGGACGAAAAATTACCTTGCCACCGGCAAGCTATCTTTTTGGCCCCTGCCCATGGAGAGTTATCTTTTCTTCCACTTTTCTTGCTTCACGATTACATTACGTTTACTACTAATTGGAACCTGAACTTGGCAACGTTTAACGCTAGAATCTTATCTAGTGAGGGAAGTCTAGCTGTACTATTCGAGGAGCTAGAGGGTGTTAAATGGGATATAATAGGGCTCAGTGAGGTTAGGAGGACAGATGAGGCCTATACGGTGCTACAAAATGGGCACGTTTTTTGCTACAGGGGCTTGGCAGACAGAAGAGAACTGGGAGTGGGGTTCCTAATTCACAGAAACATAGCTGGCAACATAGAGGAATACTATAGCATTAATGAAAGGGTGGTAGGTATTGTAATTAAACTGAATAAAAGATACAAGATGAAGGTAGTACAGGCTTACGCGCCTACATCCAGCCATGATGACGCTTCAGTTGAAAGCTTCTATGAAGACGTGGAATCGGCAATGAGTAAGGTAAAAACACAGTATACTATAGTGATGGGCGACTTTAATGCAAAGGTAGGGAAGAAGCAGGCTGGAGACCAGGCAGTAGGAGATTATGGCATCGGTACTAGAAACGCCAGAGGAGAGCTACTAGTAGAATTCGCAGAACGCAATAATTTACGGATTTTGAATACCTTCTACCGAAAACGAGAAAACCGCAAGTAGACATGGAGGAGCCTTAATGGCGAAAATAAGAACGAAATAGACTTTATAATAAGTGCACACCCTGGAATCGTGCAGGATGTGGAAGTGATTGGCAAGGTACGATGCAGTGACCATAGAATGGTACGGTCTCGAATTCGCCTAGACTTGAAGAAGGAACGACAGAAACTGATACGCAAGAAGCCAATCAATCAGCTAGCACTGAGAGGGAAAGTACAGGAATTCAGAGTGTCGCTGCAGAACAGGTACTCGGCTCTTAGTGAGGAAACCAACCTTAGCGTAGATACAATGAATGATAATCTGACGAGTATCATTACGGAGTGTGCAGTGGAAGTTGGAGGCAGGGTAGTTAGACAGGACACTGGCAAGCTTTCCCAGGAAACGAAGAACCTAATTAAGAAGCGTCAAATCATGAAAGTGTCAAGTACAACAGACAAAATAGAACTGGCAGAGCTTTCGAAGTTGATTAATAGACGTAAGGTATGCGATGTAAGAAGGTATAACATGGAGAGAATTGAACACGCTCTGAAAAACGGAGGAAGTGTCAAAGCATTGAAGAGGAAACTTGGGATAGGCAAAAGTCGGATGTATGCACTAAGGGACAAAGAAGGCAAAATAACTACCAATATGGATAGGATAGTTAAAATAGCAGAGGAGTTTTACAGAGATCTGTACAGTAGCCGAGACAACCACGACCTTAATACTATAAGAACTAGCAGTAACCCAGATTACACCCCACCAGTAATGATAGAAGAAGTCAGAAAAGCTTTGGAGAGCATGCAAAGGGGCAAAGCTCCTGGTGAGGATCAGGTAACATCAGATCTGCTGAAAGATGGAGGACAGATTGTGTTAGAAAAACTAGCCACCCTGTTTACGAGGTGTCTCCTGACGGGAAGAGTACCAGAGTCTTGGAAGAACGCTAACATCATCTTAATACATAAGAAAGGAGATGACAAGGACTTTTAGAATTACAGGCCGATCAGCTTGCTCTCTGTAGTATACAAGCTATTTACAAAGGTAATTGCTAACAGAGTAAAGAAAACATTAGAATTCAATCAACCAAAGGAACAAGCAGGATTTCGAACAGGCTACTCAACAATCGACCACATTCATACTATCAATCAGGTAATAGAGAAATGCTCAGAGTATAACCAACCACTATACATAGCCTTCATAGATTACGAGAAGGCGTTTGATTCAGTAGAAATATCAGCCGTCATGCAAACACTGCGGAATCAGGGCGTAGATCAAGTATATATAAACATTCTGGAAGAAATCTACAGGGGATCAACTGCTACCATTGTGCTTCATAAAGAAGGCAACAGAATACCAATCAAGAAGGGTGTAAGGCAGGGGGACACAATTTCCCCAATTCTATTTACCGCGTGCTTACAGGAGGTTTTCAGAAGCCTAGAATGGGAACAGTTAGGGAGAAGAGTCAATGGAGAATACCTTAGTAACCTGCGCTTCGCCGATGACATTGCATTGCTGAGTAACTCGGGGGACGAATTGCAACTAATGATTACGGAGTTAGACAAGGAGAGCAGAAAGGTGGGTCTTAAAATTAATCTGCAGAAAACGAAAGTAATGTACAACAACCTCGGCAAGGAGCAGCGCTTCGAGATAGGTAATAGTGCACTTGAAGTTGTAAAAGACTATGTCTACTTAGGGCAGGTAATAACCGCAGAGCCGAACCACGAGATTGAAGTAACTAGAAGAATAAGAATGGGGTGGAGCACATTCGGCAAGCACTCTCAAATTATGACAGGTAGACTGCCACTATCCCTCAAGAGGAAGGTATATAACAGCTGTATCTTGCCGGTACTTAGCTACGGAGCAGAAACCTGGAGACTTACAAAGAGGGTTACAAAGAGAAGCTTAAATTGAGGACGACGCAGCGAGCAATGGAAAGAAAAATGGTAGGTGTAACCTTAAGAGACAAGAAGAGAGCAGAGTGGATTAGGGAACAAACGGGGGTTAAGGATATCATAGCTGAAATCAAGAAGAAGAAATGGACATGGGCAGGGCATGTAGCGCGTAGACAGGATAACCGCTGGTCATTAAAGGTAACTGACTGAATTCCCAGAGAAGGGAAGCGGGTTAGGGGGAGACAGAAGGTTAGGTGGGCAGATGAGATTAAGAAGTTTGCGGGTATAAATTGGCAGCAGCAAGCACAGGACCGGGTTAACTGGCGGAACATGGGAGAGGCCTTTGTCCTGCTGTGGACGTAGTCAGGCTGATGATGATGATGATGATGATGATGATGACGATGATGATGATGACTACTAATAACATGCACTGTACTTTCCTTCGCATCATGAGTCTGTTGGTTCTCATTATCATTATTAAGTAAAAAAAGGCAATATTAAGCTCACACAGAAGGACGTGTTTTAGGTAATTAAGTTAACTTTTAATTATTCAAGTTAATTAAACGCCCTGTAAAACGGGGACTCGAGGCTTCTCAAGTGGATAGTTCCACTTTTTCTCGAGCCTCGTGTTCCACAACACACAAACCTGTCGACAAAATGAAGTTTGATTTGATTTGATTATACAAAAAAACATTCAAGCTATTATGAATGCTTCATATGGAAGTCATCCAGCACCACTTTTCCACGAGTTGCATTGGGTTTCACTTCCAAGTCTATATGACTGTATCCTCATTAAATGCCATGAGCCAGAACCAGCATAAACACCACAGTTATCCCTATGATGATGATGATGATGTGTAGGGTTTAACGCCCCAAAACCACCATATGCTTATGAGAGACGCCGTAGTGGAGGGCTCCGGAAATTTCGACCACCTGGGGTTCTTTAACGTGCACCCAAATCTGAGCACACGGGCCTACAACATTTCCGTTTCCATCGGAAATGCAGCCGCCGCAGCCGGGATTCGAACCCGCGACCTGCGGGTCAGCAGCCGAGTACCTTAGCCACTAGACCACCGCGGCGGGGCCACATTTATCCCTAGAAAGCACATTTTGCCGGAAGCGCTGCGCCGCACAGCCTATACAGTATAAACGTTCATCGCGGCAGCTCACTCAATCATTCTGCCAAGGCATTTGATTAACTGTCTATATGTGCCTCCTTCCCGAGGATAGAAGTTGCAAGGGCGATCGCTGCCATTGAAAGGCGTTGTTGCGTATACACAGAACGCGTCCCTATACCGCAAGTATACGTAGTGGTGCACGACGTCTTTTCCACGGCTAATGTATTTAGTGTTGTGCGCATGCATCCGGCAAAGGGCGCTGCCATGCGATTTTTTTTTTTCCCGCGCCACACTGCAAGGCAAGAACAAGGTGCGACCACAGAGACACGTATATACAAGGCCGCATATAGAGGCGCACACTATATACGCATTGGCAAGTCGTCCTTGGGAGCCGCCTCGGGCGGATCTGCCTCTGAATGACTGGTTATCCTGTACGCACTATAAGATATGAGAGTATACGTTGGCACCTCGCGAGACTCGTTTAAATGCGCAAGCATTTCAACGGCGACTCGACGATAAACCGTGTGTCCGCCTGTACGTCATGAAAGACGAATTTTTCACAAATAAATAGCGTAGAACAAAAATGAACTCCGCACCAGGATATCCTTGGGAGTCGACTAAGTGATGCAGAAACGTATATGGAATGCTATAGAGGGAAACTTTGATTGCGGCTTCCCTGAAAGTTGTTGTTGGACGGAAATGGCACGTCGGCACCCGTCAGAGTCTGCCAAGGCCCCATGTAAGGCGTATATCAAGCAATCGCCAAAAACAGGTGTTTCGCAATAATTTATGACAAAGTCAGTATTTGCTATTGGGCGGAATGTTCGACGTCGGTTTTACAAGTCGTTCGACAGACGGCTTTTATTGAACCGTCACGAAATAAATACGGAGAGTGGTCTCCTTTACAATTCTGTTGTACCACCAGTACAACATGCTCCCACGAACTCTGCAAGCGCGGGTGTTTAACTTAGTGGGTAAATCCAACAGGGCTCTCAAGCCCAGTCGGCTTGAGAGCGCAAAGCTAAACCCACTACTGCTCGACATCCGGCCGTCCGGGTCCGTTCGTGGCCCTCCACGGCTCCTTCGCAAATTTGGTTCCCGAAATAAAAGAAGCTACGCCTATTTTCTTTCTCAAAACGCTCTTGCGTCCCATTAGATGGCTCTTATTTGAACGAGGGACATTTATTTAAGTACGTGGCAGACCACGTAGTGCACCAAAGCCCCTTCCATGAATAGACGTGTGTTTGGATTCTACGCGGAGTGCCCTGCTTTGGGTCACGTTCAGATTTGGACGGGTGCAACGAATTGTTCCGCATCTGCGTCACTTGTGTTCGGCAATATCGCGTGAGATTCTCATTTGAATTGGTTTAACTCTCCGTTCACGGTTTCAGTTGCTCCATGGGGTCGGCCTTGTTATTGTCCCGGACGCCCAAGTTCTACGGATGGCGTATAATTGGGTTTTTATGTTACAGACTAGTGTGGGCACACTAATTTAGTTAGCAGCACGTTCACCAAAATACAACGCTCTTCGAACAGTACCTTTCGCAAAACCCAGCTGCACGAACAGTGCAGCGGCAGCACGCCACAGCAATGACAATCCGAAATGCAAATATGAAAGATGAATCCTCCAACACCCTCTCATATACTCCCAATAAGTGTAGCGCCTTTCCATGAGCTATCGGATCCCAAGGTTAAGAAATGACAAACGTGCATACTGACCGAAGCACTTTCGCTGCCACTCCGGCCGGTACGGCTTGAGTTCTTTCTGGTCGAGCTTCTCCTCCTTCTTGCGCAGCTTCTCTAGAGTCTTTAGCCGAAGCGCCTCGGATTTGGCGAATGCTCCTAGGTCCTCCTTGTACTGACCAAACATCTGCGACAGCACATCCAGGAAGAAAGCATTGGTATTTCAAATATAAAGACATATATAAAGGTTGGTAATTGGTAAGTATTTACTCTAAAATAGTCGTCAAAAATTCTAAAACATAACAAATGTAGGTTGGGCTGTATTGTTGGTTTAGTTTCTTTTGAAACTTTTGAAGGCATCTTACTAAGTCAGTTTCGACTTCTTGATAGAAGACTAGCACGATCGTGAATACGGCAAAATAATTCCCAAGTCAGCACAAATCTCAAAAAGTCTTTGGCACATAGAGCATTAGGCATCAGTACCTTACAGTATTAGCTCAAATCTCAGCAAATTTGGTACATAGTATTACGGTGCAAACTTCAGCGCAAGCCAGGACGGACCGCAAACAATGAGACGAGCGCAAGTGCTTGTGTCATCTATTTTTTTGTAGTCGGTCTTGACTTGAACTGAAATGCTAATCTTAAAACAGCACAAACCTGCTCTTTGCAAACGGGTTCCATCAGGCTGTACACGAACACACAGCTCTTAGTGAACAGAAAGCATCGGATGTGATGTGAACAATAGAAAGATTAAGTTGTTGTATGCAATGGAATGTAACTAGTCAGTTCAGTCTGCCCTAATTCGAAGTACGAATAACGGCGCTTAGAGAAAGTATATGCAAGAAACTAACTTCACGTCAAGTACATGCATGCGCGTATACCTCTCGGAATGGAAACACTCAGCCGCGGCAACTTTCAAGCATCTAAAAACAACATGAAAAGTTGCAAGCGAGACAACAGTCGCTTCGGTATTAGCGATTTATGCTCCCTTTGCAGGATAGACTCATCCCGTCTTATGCGGTGTTGCACAGCTTCGTACCAACATTTAAGGTGCTCTATACGCTGCAATACCCCAAGTCCTCACCGAGTCTTCACTTACTTACCCATGTAGTGAGAGGTCATCGCGGCGGTCAGCGGTCGTGGGCAAAAGAAGACCAGCTTGTACGGCGCCGTCCACGGATGACGTCGGTCAGCCTGCGTGTGCGCAGTTCCTTCGGACAATGATATGCGCTTGAGCATCGCGGTGGCGAAACATGCGTTCTTATAACATGCATGCAAGTACACACGTTGTGGAACACACCTCCGACCCTCTTGTTTACCCAACTCCTTCTCATGTTCGTCGTATGCACAGATGAAGCCACGGGTGACTATAGTTGCCATACATCAGTAATGGGAACTGCATATCCCGCCGGAACCAGCACTGCAGTATATGAAATGCGGCGACGACCGAAATGAACTACATAATAACTATAATAATTGTTGGGATTTAACGTCCCGAAACCAGCATATGATTATGAGAGACGCAGATCTCAACTAAAGGCGCATATATTCCTCGTCAATGTGCGCCAGTTTAAGTGCGTGACGCCCCAAAGTGTGATTCATGCACACCGGGTCTGATGAGCACCTACCGTATATAGTGACCCTTTAGCTTAAAGGTCAACTCCGGCGATTTTTTGGGGTCAATGGATCTCAATGAAATTCGCTGGGGTACGTTCCTTTGCACGTTTTCATCATTTGTGCCAAATTACAGACTTGATAAATACGCTGATTGCTTGGAAATAAATTTTAAAGATTGCCTCAAAAAGCTCCCCTCGCTTGCCAGAGTGATTGGCAACACTATCTGTGTGACGTCGAGTTTGGCATGACGTCACAGTGACACAGCCGATGGAATCACTGCTATGGCCGCTACAGCATTTATTGTGCTGACCACAAGGCGACTGCGGTGGTGTTTGGCGCACAAGAAAGCTTTCCTCCTTCCTCTGTGCTGCTTGGCCGGCGCTTCGCTGGCCTGACTATCACAGTTTTCATATTCTGCGCCGGCGGGACCAGTATACGGCCTACGGTTCTTACCAAATAGTACGCCATACACAGACAGGGTGCCCGGTTGGGTTTCGGTATTACACCTTTTTGCCTATTAAAATTATTTTCAAATTTCCTGAGCATTTCAGCTATTGAGCTCATGACAAGAGTGTCTCAGGAACATAGAAACACCATTACCTTGACATGGTCGAAAAATCGCCGGAGTTGGCCTTTAAGACAACGTTTGTTTTAGACCACAATCCCACACGTTAATTCTGGCTTATTGCCCCGCCACGGTGGTCTAGTGGCAAAGGTACTCGGCTGCTGACCCGCAGGTCGCGGGATCAAATCCCGGCTGTGGCGGCTGCATTTCCGATGGAGGCGGAAATGTTGTAGGCCCGTGTACTCAGATTTGGGTGCACGTTAAAGAACCCCAGGTGGTCAAAATTTCCGGAGCCCTTCACTACGGCGTCTCTCATAATCAAATAGTGGTTTTGGGACGTTAAACCCCACAAATCAATCAATTCTGACTTATTAAGCACAAAATATCCTGTCACTTCTTTTCGTCCATGTCTCGCTTCGAAGTTACGGTGCATGAACAGTAGATACGAAGAACGGTTGGTATTCGAGACAAAGCCAATGACAAATTAATGAATCGAAAGAATACCACGTAGCTGGCTGAACAGCGATGCCGAGAAGAGCAATGAAACTTAGGCGTTCCTCATCATAGGATGTATACGCTCGAAATTTCAGTTCCAGTCACTCACGCTGTATATGGGATTTTTGTCCTGCAGACAGGTTCCTACGTCGAACCTAATCTTTCAATTGATAAGGGGCATTATTTTGCAAAAACTGCTTGTCTTGCCTGGTTATGTTGGTGCCACACAATTTTTTTTAACAAGTCCACTCATGATGTACAAGCCTTCTGCAGCAAGCATAACACTTAATGGGACCCTGCAACAACTGCAAGTGCTTATCGAATGGCTTCGCCAAGAATGCTTATAGCCTCACGAATCGACTGACGGATTGAATGTCTTCAATCCGTCAAGTAAGAGCAGAGTTACAGAAATCTGCCGCACGCTTCAAGCGATTTCTCAAACGAGCGTGCTGAAAGCTACGCAAATATACGGGAATGTCAAGGGGGCACGATTTGTCCCTTCGTCATCATGCGTAACGACCTCCAGCTTCATTGTTTCCCTCAGTTTCCTTCGCACGCGTGGCTTACATTCAGGGTCACCGCGAGTAAGCGCATGGCTACCTGGCGGCCTCCCGCGGCGACCGCAGTAACTATGCAGCTCACGACATGGCCTCCGAAATGGCGTGCGCCATGTTCACGATGCTCGTATCAACCAATGGCCGTGGACTTGTGGGGTGTATAGCGCGCTCATTTGGGTTCATGGCATCGTTTGTAGCAAAAACAGTGAGAAATTTCCAGCTGCCTTTGATATTTACTTGTAGATCCCAGGCCTCCTGCTACGTCATAATGTTTGGCTAGCGCGTTCTCAGCAGGCGCAGCTATACACACGACGTTGAGTCGGTTAATTTATGCTTGGACCGTAATACTTACGAACAAGCACAGTACGACTGGCAGTCTGATTTAGTTTAAATCGTCTGACAGCCGCTGTGAAGTCGTTATTAGCTTCGTTCCTTATGATCGCAGCCAAACTTCGCACAAAGCTTATCGCATCACGGCACCTATGGGGCGATACATTATCACCGGAAGCCTCACGTTGATTTCATTTATGCGGCTGAAATCGTATCTCACGTGTACCATATAGGAGGAGTCTATGTACCTCTCTTTTATAGGCGTTCGTTGATAAGAAAACTGTAGTAACAGTGACATCAGAAAGCCATAACCCTCCATCCCTTCTTCTCGTATTCGTAGTCGCGGATTGCCTCGTCGTGACAGAGCTTTCTTATACAAACGAAGAGTTGGTTTTCTATCACTTCGCGAACAACTACATCGTCAAGGACGTGCAGACAGTCCGTTATGTTCGTCGTGTGGCTACTGTGAGACACTATAGACATTTTGAAGTGTTCCAGATTCATTGCGCATCGAGCACTACTCACAAAAGAATATGGACTTATCGGACTTGGGTGCACGACCCTTAACGATCACCTGTTCCCGGGAGGATGTGCCACTAGGCTTGACCAGACCCGTCGAGCCCTGCTAGCTTTTTTAAAGAAAACCAATTTGGCCTCACGTTTATAGACATTTTTCCAAGTGACAATTTCTTTTGTGTTTTGCAAACGAGTTCTGCGGAAACCTGCAAGGTGGCAGAAGGGTTAAGAAAGGGAAAGCAGACAACCACCCGTTCGTAGTACGAAGCCAGAAGACAATTCATACAAATTTCCTCGTGGGAATCCACAAGAAATCCCTACTCCGGACCAGGACGAATTTTTCTGCAACTATATAAGAAGCTTTCATTTCTGAGAAATCAGTGTGAATCTCCTCATTTACATCTTTACGCATTTTTTTCTTTCTGTTTTCATTCTTTTTCTTTCCTCTTCTTTGTCCTTTTTCTTTCCTCCTGTCTTCCTTTCCTCTACGTCTCCCCCTTCCCGAGGGAGCCGGCCAGCGTTCTGCCCTTTTAGGTGGCAGTTGTCAGCAGCTTTCGTTCCATTTATTCGGCGTCTTCAAGTTTTTCTGCGTATACAAACCAAATAAAAAATACACTTCCATTCCCCGCCATCGTGATGTGTCAGAAATAATTATGCTGAGTTTTCTGTCTTCTTATAACAGCGCATGCGTACAGAGGCACCGTCGCGAGAGATATACCCTGTTTTTTGGTCTATACGAAGCCGCGTCGTTGTAGTCCTCGGTGGCAAATCCGTGTTTGAAATAAGAATTTCCTGGTTACTCAAATGTATCCACGCGTTGTATTGCTGTTCCAGTCCAGTCACATTGCTGTATACACAAAAAGTACTTGCGCATGAACTCTTTATCTCTCTCTTTTATAGAGGGCGAAAATAACAGTTGGTTGGCAGACGAAATGGGAGAGGAAAAAAAAAAGCCAAGCAGCTTTAAGGCAGTTCTCTGATTGTTCAGCAGCGTACAATATAGTCATTACCGATTTAGAACGGTAA
This sequence comes from Rhipicephalus annulatus, assembly GCA_013436015.1. Taxonomy (NCBI): domain Eukaryota; kingdom Metazoa; phylum Arthropoda; class Arachnida; order Ixodida; family Ixodidae; genus Rhipicephalus; species Rhipicephalus annulatus. Next base: position 51,824 of record WOVY01012620.1, read on the forward strand.
AACGTACCAAGAGCAACTGAGCCACATATTTATCTGTTTTTTTTTTGCAGGAACACAATAATAAAATTTAGAAACATATACCATACATGGCACGCACCCTTCGATATAGACCGCAGTATACATTCCGCTAGACACAGTAAAAGTTTTTTCTCTCTAAGATATCTCGGACTTTCTCGTTATTTTGCATCCGACCCTCGTTTCCCGCTGTCACAAATACGTAGTTGTTGAAGGGTATCTTGAAGGGCCAGTTGGTACATGGTACTGAAGGAAACAGTGCAAAAAAAAAAAAAACGGGACCGAGAAAGAATGAACACACGACACAGGCGCTTGTGTCACGTGTTCATTCTTTCTCGGTCCCGTTTTTTTTTTTTTGCGCTGTTTCACTCAGTACGTAGCTGCTGCTGAAAAAAAGAGCACAGCGGCGCCAAACCGTACAAGCGGGAGAGTATGGTTTGCCATACACACCGCTTATAAGCCCTGTTCACGGAAAGGCACTAAACTGGACAAAGCCGTCCTTGGCACGCTCACATCCAGTATACAGAGGTCGTTGCGCGACCACGAGTCACAAACCGATTGAGCTAATCTGAATGTGCAAAAAAGTATACGGCGGGGCCGCTTTACGGGAGTACGCGTTGAAAACAAGCAGGTTCCCCTTTTATCGGCGGCGCGTCGAAATCAAGCCAAGGTAGGCCGGTGATTAACCCTCGCGGGGTGACCTTTGTGTATAAAGGAACGGCCGTCGATACGCGAGACACCGCAGCAAGCGAACACTGATTTGATTGATTTGTGGGGTTTAACGTCCCAAAACCACCATATGATTATGAGACACGTCGTATAGTGGAGGGCTCCGGAAATTTCGACCACCTATAGCGTTCTTTAACCTGCTCCCAAATTTGAGCACACGGGTCTACAACATTCCCGCCTCCATCGGAAATGCAGCCGCCGCAGCCGGGATTCGAACTCGCGACCTGCGGGTCAGCAGCCGAGTACCTTAGCCACTAGACCACCACGGCGGGGCGGCGAACACTGAGGGCTACATCCGCTGGGACGCGATATAGTTAATCCATCAACCCATCCATGTGCATCTCAGCCCCGACACTGCAAGAAAATCGCTTACGAATTCCCATTTATCGGGTCGCGTACCGGAATTATCAATTTATTTATTTATTTTGCCAAACTGTCAAGAATGCGGTTAGAGCAGATAATATTTGCACGATACATCACGCTGCGTGGAATTTGTTGCCCCTTCATACGAGCACATCGAAATGAATAAATGTATACACAAAAAGTTTGGCACAGTCTGAAAACACTGATACTGAATCTAAACGAGGGAATATGCGTCACAAGAATTAACGCACTTCGATGAGCGTTTGGTAGCATCACGGCGTAATTTCGCCCATTTTACTGACCTCCTGTTGTTTTTTTATCTGCTAATACACGCATGCCCTCTCCTGATTGTGTACGGTGCTGCTGTTCTCATCCCGTATGTCGCCATCTCGTAGGCCACTCCAGACCAGTTAAGCCTAATGAAAATGGGCGTTCATATTCTATCCTCACTTTTGCGTCAATCGTGCACCCGATTAAACTTAACCACGTAAATGTTTGAACAAGACGTTCCACGCTTTAGCGGATCAGCTTTCTTACCACTCACTATGTGTACTTGAATTGCGGAATACACACCTTAACTCCTTTCGTTCCTCCGAAAGGGTGCAACGGACGCACTGCGTCATCGACCCAGCCTTACACGATATGGCTTCCATGAGTCAAACGAGTGTTTTTCTTTTTTCTCTTTTTCCTCAACGCACTTCACAGCACGGAGACGAAAGAAACGGTACAGGCGCAGATGATTCAGAGGAGGCAACCATAAAAGATCGACGTAATAACACACCGCGTCGTCCGCAGCGCGTGCGTTGTCGCGCATGTCAAGAGGGCGATTCTTCGTCGTTCCGCAAGCCAACCGCGGCCGTCTCGGTGACAAGCCGTTGCAACAAGGTTACCGCCGAGGCGTTATCGGTGGCCGCACACCGACAACGACTGGCCACTTCTCCGCGATCTTCAAGGCAGCGTTATAATTCTGCGTTCTGTTTTTCTTTTTTCTTTTCTATGGCAAAGCTCTAAACTCACTCACTCCTTTCTTTTTTTCTATATTTTTTTTTCTTTTTAGGTCGCGAACAGCTGTAGGCAAGGCAAGACGAAGGCAGCGGGACACGCCTTTGCGCATTGGGGACAGCGCGCGCGAGATCGCACGTCAGCGAGTCGTCCATATCGCTACCTGCCTCGCCTTCGTTTCGTAGGTCGCGCCTCCGCTTGGATACCGAGGGCCACTCGAGATTCTCTCGGGGGCACGGAGAGCTGCATAGAAGCAGCGCCGAACTGCGCGCTCGCCCTTATCCGGGGACATCCGTCGCGGCACCGCAAGGTGCTCGAGGGTGGCGCGAACGCCGGCTCGTGTTTATCAATGACCGCGCGCGCAAGCACTAGTCGCGAAGGCCATGGGATCAAACACTCCACTCGTAGACATCCCTCTTCGCGCTTTAACCGTGTTAGGCGTTTCCTAACGGGAGCTCCGTGGACGTCGTCTGCCGTGAGACAACGGGAGGTATACCTTTTACAGAGGCTGTATAACTATGGAGGCAGCACGTGCGCTTCCATAGACACTCAAGAAAGACTGAACCAAGCGGGTCAAGTCAGATATCGGACTGGATTGAAGGCTGTACAGATTCGCACAAACCTGTCGGCACAGCTCGAGCAGCTTCTTGTACAAACGCAAGGCAACATTATGTTGCAGACGGAAAACTCGGTTCTCTGTTGCCACGGGAGCATGGCGCGCGAACGTAAACCTCTCGCTGTAGACATCCACGAAGTTCTTGCAGGCGGCAAAATGCAACCCGACGCATTACGGACGCTGAACATATATATAGTCCAGCAAAGTTATAGCTTTACTGATTGTTGGCCTAGTTGGCACTTGCTTAATAACATGCTTTATTGACATGCTTAATGACAGCCGCTTGTGCTTGTCTTTGAGCGTTCCTTTACTTTGTGTGTGTGTGTGTGTTGTTTGCGGCCAGAGCATACCATTAAGAACTTATAGCTCATGCGAGAACCTGACGCCGACAAGCTTGTCTGGATTCGATCATAAGAAACCGACCTCTGTAGGAGTGAGTTCATGAGGTCGTGGGTTTACAAAGGATAGCTCGAAAACTATTTGCTGCAAAACTAACGAAGCAAACAAGACAGTGGCGTACAGGTTTCTATCGCCCAATACAATTTAAGCGGCTGCCTCACTGCTTAGTCGAAGCAACGTTATATAGCTTGAATCAACGACTTGCGTTTGTTCGCGTACACGTGCGTTGCAAATGCTAGTGATTTCGATATATATATATATATATATATATATATATATATATATATATATATATATATATATATATATGCGTGTGAGAGAGAGAGAGAGAGAAGCTCGTTTTCAGTGCCGTAATATCACGTTCACTTGCTTCAAATTTGAGACGAACAAGTAAAAGCGAAAAAAAAAACACCATGAAGGAGCACGTACTTATGGATATAAGGCTTGCTTGGAAAAAAAAATAAAAGAACAAGGACAGAACCATGGCATCATGGGCTTTCGGTGTCGCTTCACAATGTTCTCGCGCCATAACCGAGCGATTGCGGAAGACCATTCACGTCTACGGAGTCGTTGTCGATGCTTCATCACGGCTATACGCACACGCCTATACTCACACGGAACCGCCACTTGCGAATCATTAGGTACGCCCCCGAAAGGGCGAAGAAAAACGGCTGCCATTAGCCTCGAGTGCCCAGCACGTTCGCTGATGTGCAACAGGCTCGTAAAGGACACGCTCCATCGCTTTTTTTTGTAGCACTGGAAAGGTTATCGTCGCGAGACGATGCGATTGTGACGTCGTTAGAAGCAACGCTAGCGCAAGCGCAGCAAACGACCTCATGCCAGAAGCACTCTGCACTGAAGTGGCTGACGATGAGTTTATCCCGCGCATTTCGATTGGAGCAAGCATGACGTGGTCATTCTCGTTCAGCTTTGCTCTCTTCATAGTAGCCCCGCCACGGTGGTCTAGTGGCTAAGGTACTCGGCTGCTGACCCGCAGGGCGCGGGTTCGAATCCCGGCTGTGGCGGCTGCATTTCCGATGGAGGCGGAAAATGTTGTAGGCCCGTGTGCTCAGATTTGGGTGCACGTTAAAGAACCCCAGGTGGTCTAAATTTCCGGAGCCCTCCACTACGGCGTCTCTCATAATCATATAGTGGTTTTGGGACGTTAAACCCCCCATATCAATCAATCAATCAATCTCTTCATAGTATTTCATTCGTCCGAATGCGATTTAGACTACTACGTCAATGATTCCTTTGCATATGCGCCATTTTCGGTATATACTGACGTAACGGACTCCGAAGTACCTTTGGCCCGCGAAAGATGGCGTCCAGCCGAATATCTGGCGAGCTTGCAAATGGCTTGCATACAAACGAATCACTGAATCTGTGGTATATGCAGATTGTGTCGAGCACTTGCAATGCTGTCGCTCGAGTTCCCTTTCCGTGCATTCATACTTTTCAACATTGAGATTTGTGTTCCGCCTTGATGTTATCCTTGCACCAATATTATCCATCCTGCGCAAAGACGGAAATTGGTCATGCGGCCGAAAGCGATTTCCGAAGCTTCGGTTGATGATGATTGATATGTGGGGATTAACGTACCAAAACCCCAATAGAGACGCCGTAGTGGAGGGCTCTTGAAATTTCTACCACCTGGGGTTCTTTAACGTGCACCCAAATCAGAGCACAATTTCCGCCTCCATCAAAAAGGCAACCGCCGCAGCCGCGGGATTCGATCCCGCGACCTGCGGGTCAGCAGCCGAGTATCTTGGCCACCACCGCGGCGGGGTTCCCAAGCTTCAACGTGCTGAACCTACGCACGCATATACTACAACGTTGCATGACACATCAAGGCCCGATCAAATTGTTGGTACATGTGGGGATGACCAAAACGAGGTGAAACAACCTAAACGCGTCCTAATATTTTTGCATCGGCGCTTACAAACACTCACTTCGAAGCGAGAAGGTGGAAAGTTGGTACAGAAGGCCATAATAGAGGAATACTGCATGCCTTTACGGTCACAACACAGCTTGAGCCACGGACTGTGAACAGAAAATTCGAACGGCGAATGTTTTTGTTCCGTTCGCCCCATATAGAAACAGACACGGTAACGTTCACTTTTATTTTCGAACCTTATTTTCCTCGTAGTTTTTTTTTTCTTATTAATGTTGAGACTATCCAACGGCAATTTTCTTAGGCTGTTGTTGACCTTTTGATCAAGAAGAACCACACCAGCCGAAAAGGACAACATTTTGACTACATCAAAAAAAAAAAGGAAATCATTGGTATGTTTCCTGAACCACATTACAAGTACAGTCCAGGAAGACATCGAGTGATAGCTTAACTATCACCGAATGGTTGCAGAGTCATACGCGTAATCCACGGTAGCCCTTATATAGCTATATAGTTGACACTCGCTGTCGCACAGTAGAGGGGTTTTAACCGATTCGAAACCGCCATTAAGTGACGTACAGCGGCGAATAAGCACTGCGTGGAACTGAGCCGTACTGAGCAGACGGGTGAGCTTCAATGCCCACATTTGCTTATCTGCCACCCGTACAACACTATAAGGTTATTGCCGGACGACGAGGACGACAACAACGCCAGTGTGAGAAGACGGATACAGTCCGGGAGTTTTAATACGAACACGAGCAAGGCTTTCGCGAGGACAAGGGCTCATAAGGGGCGTGCACGCACGAAGTATGTAATCGCAAAACAAGTATCGTATAACGCTTATCTCTCCTCGGCGGTTATCTTTCCGACGAATCTGGTACCAGTTGATGAAAAAAAAAGAAAACTTGGAGTTATACCTTTCAAGCACTGCATGCGACACATACATGTAGGTATCCGGAGGCACTGCGTTCAGTTGGACTGAATATCTGGAGTTCTACGCGGCAAAATCACGGTATGACTACGATGCACACCGTCTTGGAGGGCTCCGGAAATTTCGGCCATGTACACGTGTCCTTGAGCATGCACGGGCCTCTAGCATTCCGTCTCTACCGAAATGCGACCGCCGCGGCCTGAATCGAACCCACGACCTTTCAGTAAGCATCCCAACAGTATACCACCGCGGCGGACAATTGGCCTCGATAAATCGCTACAAAAACGACCTACAGGGCGCGATATGTAGTGATTTTTCGGTGCCATTGCGATTGACCCGCCAACCTCGCTAAATAATTCTATAGCCTCCCTGTCCTTCCGCTTAATTACTTCCTCCTCTGACAGCCGCGCGCGTTTCCTCAGTTAACATCACCGCCAAAGGTGCATGAAAAAAAAAACGACTACAAAATACGATGATGACACTAGATTAGCCATAGCTGAAGCAGGTTCCAAACATTAAATATCAAGGACTCTTGTCACCGCGCAGTATTATATAGCCCTCATGGTATAGCGTTTGATCAGTCATCTAACTTAGGAGGGTATAGCGGTGCCGACTACAGACGGTACTGCATGATATTTAGCCAAACATCATGAAAACAAAACCTAATACAAGAGGACACACCGAAAAGCGCAAAATTCCAGCGCTTGTCGATGTGTCCTCTTTTGTTGTGCTTCCGCGCTGCTATAGGATGAAGGGTCATCCAAGCCTTTCGCCTTAACACCGCGTCCCGATTCGTTTCCGTCGTTTCACCACTCAGCATCGTGCGCGCGGCACGCCCTGCGGGAGATGGCAGACACGACGAGTTCGCTGCTTCCATCATTACGTGATTCGTGTAGACGCAGCGCAAGCAGGTCACAGAGACAAGTCACGATTACTGGACAGGGCTGAGGGGTTTGCACAGCATATAATGGGCACGAAGGAAAAGAGAGACAGACGGAAGAGAAAAGCGTGCTTGCAAGCACACTTTTCTCTTCTCCTGTCTGTCTTTGCAAGCACACTTATCTCCCGTCAGTCTAGCGAAATGCGGCTTCCATGGAAGCCGCATTCCACGAGGCTGACCAGTAGTATATGTACAGCAGCCGGCTCTTCTCCACGGACTGTTGACGGAAGTGTAATCACGTAAACAGCGGGTACACACTGCAGACGTGAAAAAGGGTTCATTTTCCCGCTCGATCGTGCGTCGTATAGTCGGACCCCTCCAGCGAAAGCGGGGTAGAAACGACCGTGGGTTTCTTTCGCCTTGCCTGAATGGTTGCCTCCGCATGCAACGGTATCGTCGATGCGTCAGCTTCGGAGTACAAGATTTCCTGCCCCCCGCATTTTACTCACAGTCAATGCGATACGTTCGATCGTGTCGCAGCAACGCGAGCACGGCCCGAGGCTAATCGACGCAAACAAGCAGCATCCACGGCCAATTGATGGTTGTCTGCCCACCGCAATCAGCAGACGAATCACAGACGGGAGAGGCAATTGCACGGATCGACGGCGCTTTTTTTTTGGGGGGGGGGGGGGGCAACGGCTGTTGTTTTTGGTCTGCGTCCGTGAAGGCACCCCTTAGGAGTGGGGAGGGAGGAGGTGATTTTTCATTGAATTAGGGAAAAAAAAGAAAAGTTAACGTCCAACTGCCTGCAACAAAGTGCGACACTTCAGCAGTATTTCACAAAGGAAAGGGTAAGGAGGGATTAAAAGATATATATAGAAAAGTAAAGATAGAGAGAAAAATGAAATATTGGGAGACGGTTAGAAGACTTCGAAGAGAGTATATCGCGGATGGGACAACCGCCTGCCACGAAATACATTGAGCGTATTAAGGCACCGCTTAGCGTTCTGTATTGGTGTACTTACATGGAGTGTTCGCTCATTTGATGTAAATAAAGTTATTTTCTTCCTCCTTCTCGCATACTATAGTAATTTCTTGTTTCGTTAGATAAACATGCCCAACCGTGTAGAAAGACCTGCAATCCCGTCTCGCTTTCTGTACAGAAAGTACACATCTCAATTCGTCAAGAGAATATCTCAGATAGACAGCGCACTTCACTTGACGCCACGTCCTCTCTAGAACGCGTCCACGAATAACAGCGTTCTTGTATATTCCGGCCTCCTTGGAATTGCGGTCGGTCGGTAATATCGGATCTGCGGACTCGTGCTCAGTTTCCAATAGCGAAACGGTCATGGTCAAATCCATTACTCTAACATAGAACGTACGCTGACATCTTGACACAGAATGCCTTCAACGTACAGCTTTTACGAAATGCCATCCAATAAGCCACGGGCATTGTGGAAGCAAATTATATACGAGTACACTGAAGGACACCGACGCACGCGCGCCGTGTAATTATAGCTGACTCCGGCGCTTGCGTATACGCAGCAATAGCGTTTCGAACATGTACAAAGGATGAGAGAATGAACGCAGACATTGGGCAGGGAAGTCCTCCATAGACCGCAGACAACCACGCGCCATAGAGCGTCAACACAACGCGGAGCCCGAAAGGGAAAGAAAGAGAAGGGAAGCTTCAACAGAAGCCCTGTGGCGTAATGCACGCTCTCGTCACAACAGAAAGCCGCGCAGTTCCCTGCGGGCGAAGACAGAAGCGCCGAAACGAGCGATGCGCCGTCTGTCGTGCGTGTCTTCAGCTCGCAGAGGAGGCGGGGGTCACAGGTGCCCAGCACGAGAGTAATTAAGCATCCCCGTGTTTTGTCGACTTGCCAGACGTGCGTCTCTCTCGCCCGTGACCGTCTCCGAACGACGCATCGCTCCCCGTCGCGTTGGATGACCGTGAATGAAAGCGCCCGCAAGCATGCGAACGCGTTTCGGCGAGCTCGTGTCGCAAGGACACGCCGCTCTCCTCGTTATAAACCGCAGCCCCTTGCAGTGTACGGTGAAGTTCTTCACCAAGGCTACAAAAAAACAATTTGGTGTATATATTACGCGTGAACATTACGTGTACAGGACCACTGTGAGCAGAATCATGTGCGAGTCACTTCACTGATGACGTTTTCCAATGTATCCGTGAGCACATATAGCACATCACGCCAGTCTGTCAAAGCGACGGGAAACTGGTATGATGCTTGTTTAGACTAGCGCTCGGCCAAAGCCTTGCGCGGTGGCTGCGCCTTACCCTGTTACCATACCAAGCTTCAGCTCCACATCACCACATACTGTGAGGCAAGTCCAAATACCACGCACAGGGTATACAGCCTCACTTTGGGTTCTCACGAACAAACCCGCGCACTTGATCGAATACTGCCGTCAATTTCCAGCACATTGCTTTGAAGCCAAGTGATGAAAGGCGATTTAGCAGAGCAACGTCCCTTAGCACAAGTTCTACGGTTAACGCGCACAGTTGGGAGGGCTGGTATACGTTAACCTAACCGGTTGAGTGTGCTGCACGGCACAGGCTATAGGGGCGAAGAACTGAACGCTATACTTATCCAATTCTTCATCCTTCGTCTGTGCCGCGATGTAGAAACAAGTTTAGAGACGTAGGTGTTTCGCGCCTTAGAGTTTGCTCAAATTAACTAGAGGGGACCCTGGCGCTGCGATCGTTAAGCGGCCATGGGAATGATGGGTAGTATACGGATTTGCCTAATCTTCGTACTTGCGGGCGGCGAATCGTACTTGCGGCTTCTTTTATTGCTAGTTCGGTTTCGTTTTGAAGAAAAGAACGAACTTTTTGAACTTCGTGACCCGCTTCGAAATGGCAAGCCTAAAAGAATATGGTGGTGAAGCGCGACCACTTAATATTTTCTGATTTTTGTTTCGTGAGAAAACAGCTCCAAGCCACACGAACATAACGGAGTCGGTAGCAGCCCAAAGTATAAAATTAGACAAATAAGTTTACTATGCCCATTCTCGCTGAAGAGCCGTGCGTTGCAGCTGCCATAGACACTAGCGCCAGAATTCCCTCTAGTGTCTGAGAGAAAAGGTCTAAGGTCTCGATCAAAAGTGCGACGGGCGCGACAGTGCGCCTCGTACTACGACACACCGCACGCAGCCCCGGTGCAGAACGCCGGGGTCGAGCGTGAGTAGCTGATGAGACGAGGCACACCCTCCACGACGGCGTGGCCTCCGCTCAGGTATAGGTTGGCGTCTATTAAGCGCCGAATACAACCCGGATTCTTCCTCTGCAGCGCGGATGACGCAAGTAGCCGCTGCCACGCGTGTCTGCGCTGCAATCGGAGGCCCCCGCTGTTCTTCGCGCGCTTTCGGCGCGTCCCGCGAAGCCACGAACGCAGGCCTGCAACTGCACAGCTCGGGCGTGCAAGGTGCGCTGCCACCGCAACCGACGAAGAGGGCGCATGCGAGTGCGTGCGTACGGCTTGCCAGGGCTCTCCTGAACCCTCTCGACGCTGATCTGCATACACAGGCGTCCCGTCGACCGCGGCGTCGTTAAAGCTGCGCGCGATGAATCCTTCAACCTACCAGGCGCATTCTGCAGCTAGAGAGATCGTCGCACACAGACGCAAGCAGTCGTGACGCGAGCGGGATGGCAAGATGCTAGCTTACTTCCATCGAACAACCAACACAGCGAGCAGCGCTTATATACATAAACGGCTGACAGAACCAGGACGGAGTATGCGTACATGCACGTCTTATACGAAGACGTCAATATACGCAACGATTCGCACACGTTTGCGAAAAATGTGAGGCTTTCATGTAGTAACCTGAATAGAAAGTTTCCTATCCGCAGTTACACGAAGACTCGTTTGACGTAACGGGCGAAAGTGAATGTCGAGTGCCTGCGAGAGGGTATCGCTCACGCATCCTAACTATAGTGAACTAGAATATGAATCTAGTTCGCTATGATCGTAACCAAGCGGTCCATCTCGCGCGTCGGAGAGCCGCATCTCGTGAAATCCTATATTTGGGCCAAACAAGGCCTCGAATTTCCTCCACACCAATGAACAGTCAGCGCTGCGAGGGTAATCGGCTTACGTATACAAACACTCCGTCAAAGTGGAACCCCAACTAATTAAATAGTATGCGGGTAATTTCTACATGCAAATAGCTCAGTTCCTCGTCCTTTGTATGTCTGCGTCTATTTATTCTATTGATCCACCACGCAAGTGTTCTAATACATTTACATTCGCGATAAAGGCGACATCATCATGTGGCACCTGTGGCCGCAGAAGACCAGGTGCTTGGGATACTTGTGTTGGCGTACCCGTACGTAATACGTTCTTCACACATAGTGGCACGGCACTGCACGTCACTGGGCATCGTCGCAGATAAGTAGACGTGGATAGACGCGCACTCCTTCACCCGGCCGGTATATAAAGCCTTATCCGCTGCTTGCTTTTAAATAATGTCCAATTCGAATGAAAGGCTCGCCTTGCGTGTAATTCGCTCGTTGTACTTGCGTGTAATTCGTTCGCAACCATGTATCTCGAACGGACATGGTTGCCGGAGCAATTTTCTGTCAACCTCATCGGATACTCATGACACACCAACGAATCTTGTTGAACAAATCTAAGTTGTTCAAATGGAAACCAGAGCCTGCGTACGCTGCCCAACCGGTTAGCGTCTGCTATCCCAAAGCCTATGTAAATACGATTAGTTCAAGAGATCTCCCGAAAAACAAAACGCCAAATTCTCGTGGGGCGAAGCCACGCCAACCCTCGAAAACGTGCATACGCTACCAGTGCGTACAGCGTCAGGCAGAAGACATCTCAACGCTAATTAAAGACGCTTTCATGATTTGACCGTGGGATAGACCGCGCCACTCCAAACGAAACTTGGGAAGCCAATTGGCTACCCTGGACCAGCGCAGTGTCTATTCTCCCGGCAACCGGGATATTATTCAAAGAATTTCTCCCGGCGGTCGGCCTCCCATTGGCTCTCATATGTCACGTGACTACTGCCATGGGGAGAAGAGAAAAAACTGGCTGCTGTGGGACAGACTGGGGCATACGTAGCCTAGCATGCGTTTCATTAGGTTAGGTTAGGCTACGGGACAGACCTGCGTAGACATGGCCCAGCTTGCGTTCGGTTAGGTTAGGTTACGTTACGTTATGTTGAATACGTTAGGTTAAGTTCTACCTGTTGCCGGTAGAATCATACAAAAAATGTATCCCGACAGTTAGTCACGCCGACTTATGAGAGCCAATAAGAGGCGACTGGCGGGAGAAATTTTATGATCAATTATCCCGGTTGCCGGGAAAATAGACACACGCCCCTTGAGCAGGCCCCGCCGAGCCACAACAGCCAGTGGGGCCCCTGGACCTGAGCAGCAACACAAACGGTAACCAACGAGCCTTACTTTATTATAGTTGTTTATAATGTTATAGTTGCTTATCGTTATAGTTGTTTATAGTTGTTTATAAGTTATAGTTGTTTATATTATAGTTCCTTATCTGCTGCTCTAGCGCTTATTTGAGGCAAGCGAGCCTATTTCAAAATCAGACTCACTTGGTGTATTCCGCGCTGAAAGGTTGTGTCGTCCGCAATCTCTGACCCCAGCATATATAGTTTCTCGCCGATCGGCCCGCCATTCGCGATCTTTTGCCCCGTCCTCGGACTCCTTCGAACCATGTCCCCTCTCTATATATATATATTATATATATATATATATATATATATATATATTATATATATATCTATATATATATATATATATATATATATATATATATATATTATATATTAGATATATATATATATATATATATATATATATATCTCTATATATATATTATATATATATATATATATATATATATATATATTATATACACTTCAAATTCACAGTATGCGTGCGTGGCTAAAATTCAGCCTAGACATATGGGTCCACACAGTGTATGCAAACTTTATGTAACAATTGTGAGCAACAAAATCCAATTAGAATTCAAGATGTACGCGCCATCCCGCTTCCGAAGGCTTCCACCACATCGTTCGAGACGGGCGTGGCGTCTTCAGACAAACAGGCTCGCACGACAAGGACTTCAAAGCGAACCACCAAGGGGCACGGCACGCCGGCCTACACCCCTTGCAGCATCCGCTTCCCAGAAGAAGCAAAAAAAAGGGCGGCACACGCACGCCGAAGAGCGTCGTCAGTCGTGGCGTAATTCCTCCAGATGATGATGAGGCCCGCGTATCTTTACGGTGACGCAAGTCGGCTTGGCTGCTGTGGCCTACATGGTGCACGGGTGCTCGTTGTAGCACTATGGAAAACTATACCGGCAAATGCCAAGATATACTTATCCACGCGATGTAAGCTTTAGTGGCAGATTGATTGATGATTGATTGATGATTGATTGATTGATTGATTGATTGATTGAAACCAACCTCTTCTGGCACACCCGAAGAACGGCACATGATTACCGTACCGATTATCTCACCAACCCTGCCCAGTTTCTACTCAATAATCACACGTTTTCACAACCATAATAATGATAGCAGGTTTTTTATGTCCCAAACAACCATACGATTATGAGACACGCCGTAGTGGAGAGCTCCGGAAATTTCGACTACCTGGTGTTCTTACATGCACTGACAACGCCACAGTACACACCGGTTTCTACAGCATCTCGCCCTCCATAGAGATGCGACCGCCGCGGCTGGTTTTCGCACCCGCGACCTTGGGTTTTCGAAACAATACCCATTGAATTCAACTATTGGTAGGGCTGACAACAAAAACGCTGATGCTCCTCAAAATCATTTGAGGTTCCCCTGAACAGCCACCAGGTAGTCAGGAAAAAACCCAAAATATTACCAGCAAAAAAAAAAAAACCGTCAGAGGTGCTTATAGCTTGCGCGCATATGCGTATTCGCCAATAACTGCTCTTAAGAAGTCAGAACATCGTGCGCAAAAGTAACACCCACATACAGATTTCACCCAGTTTTCTGTCCCTACAGGCGACAGGAGAGCGAGGGGGTAATGATGTAACGAGGTGACAGTAGTTTGTTTAGAAGATTGTCAACAGCCACCGAGAGGTTCCGGTTGTTTAGAAGATTGTGGGCAGACTAACTAGAAAATAAAGAAGTCTTGCGGTCCGTTACGAATTAGCCTAAGGCGACTCGAACGAAGGGCGACCGCCACCTTCTTTACCTCCAGAGCCTAGTGTATATCGGTCACCCCAGCACCTCCTCCACACATACACTAGACACTTCGTGCCCTCACGCGGTGTTGAAACCTTAACTTCCGCCGCATCGCCGTCCTTAGACCAACCTGACGTCCCGTCATGGCATGGACATGCGACGTCAGAAAATTGCGGCGATCTATAATCGCGTGATTGTTCTAACCATTCAGTTGGCGCGGACTGTGAAATTTCGCGTTTGACGTGGCATCTAGGGCTTTCACCTTAAACACTGAATATTATACCTCGGCAGTATCGAACACACATGGTAATGGCGGTACTGCCGTACATAACAGAAACATTTAACAAAGGAGCCCTTAAAGAGTAGAGGACACTACGGTACGCGTTTTTTGTTTGTTTTTTGTTGTTGTTATTGTGGTTTTAAATTTCCCTGGCGTTTCGTCTATTTCGCCGGATAGGTTTTTTTATTATCTTTTTTTTCCTTAGAGGGGCCCTCCAGCGACTGCGGGCCCCTGTACTAATGTGGTGTGGTGGTGTGTGTTGCAGGCAGGCGGGGGTTAACCTGGCTTGCATGGCTGGCCAATTGTTCCGCCTGAGCATCTCCCTGAATTTGGAAATGTCACCACGTGTCAGACAGCCCAGTGTCTCGCGGAGACCAACAAAATTCGTTGCCCGTTCCCTCCTAGTTACCGCGGGTCCTTCAGGAAAAGATGACGTCATCAACTGTCCGGTGCCTATGACAGCCGTTTCGCAAGGTGCGGATCATCGCTGCTCTTTGCACATCAAACTGTGGGGCAACGCCAATGAAATGTTCAATATCCCCGATGTCACCAACAGAAGGCACAGAACTGGGAAGCGTATCTTCCCAGTCTTGAAGGACCAGGCCGGGGTGTAAGAACTCCCAAGACTTGCCAGAACAACAAAGATGGGATACGCAAATCATTTCAAGGCGATCTACAAAGTTTCCACACCAAGCATGTGAAATTCATGGACTTTCTCGTGAAGAAGCGACGCTGTTGTAACCGCATAAGGAACCGGGCTCCGCATACAAACCCCTGTACTAATACTGTACACTCGATACAGTAATTTAGCAGCAGAAAAAGCATTGACAGGTGCGAAGATCAACGTACACAGACGAGGACCTACAAGCTCCACCAGGGAGGCTGACGACATTCAGAACGGTGCAGACGCGCTCCTCGCCAAGCGCAGCATCGCGTGCAAGCGCCACCACATCTCGCGGGCCGGGCGAGAGCGAAAGTGTTTGCAGTGGCTGGGCGGCGTCAACGGCAACTGCTGGTGCAGTGCGGGCAGCGAGACAAAAGACCCGCCGGCTTGGACCGAGGCCCCGCCGCTGCCACAGGCCAGTAGCCAAACGACAAACACTGCATGAAAAACCAGTTTTCCTCCGGCCGCGCCGATGGAAGACCCACGGCGGGGAGGCGGGCGATCGCCACCAGTCGCGTTGTTGAGCGCAAAGGCGACGACGTCCCTGACAGAACGCCGAGGCTTCCGCCCGCAGAGGCACAGCCAGCGATACGATCGGACCGGGGTGCAGCAGAACCATAGCTTCCACAAATACGGTAGCGGGTGACAATGTTTGAAGCGAAGAGTGGCGCGCGCGATGGGTCGGATGAGACTCAGGCAGAGCCCTCAGTTCGACGTCTTGTGTCAACCACAGATGGCGCGCACTAATGCGAGTTCGCCAGATTGCGACAAGATGGCTTCCGCATTCGTTTGATACCCACCACGTTCACCTTCTTGGAGGGCACTAAAGTGAAACGATAAATATCGTTAGACAGATTAATCGTTCCTTCAGAGCTCCATTACCTTCGCCATCATAGAGGGTTGCTAATAGAAGAGGAAAATAAAGGTCTAGTCTGATCTTTGAATATCGATTGATTGATTGATTGATTGTGGGGGTTAACGTCCCAAAACCACGATATGATTAGGAGAACGCCGTAGTGGAGGGCTCCTCCGGAAATTTCGACCACCTGGGGTTCTTCAGCGTGCACCCTAACCCGAGCACACGGGCCTACAGCATTTCTGCCTCCATCGAAAATGCAGCCGCCGCAGCCGGGATCCATCCCGCGACCTGCGGGTCAGCAGCCGAGTACCTTAGCCACTAGACCACCGCGAAATGCGATCTTTTGAATTTCGTGCCGAAACTACAACGCGTTCACGTCAGTGACGTAACGAGTTTCAAACTCCTTTTTTTTGTATTTTGGCCACATTGGCTCAATCCTATTTTTTCTCTGAAATTTAGATATTTAACATTATGGGTCCCCAGACATTCACTGAACAAGTCCTACCTATAACATAGGTCCCACAACACGCCGTAAAACAACGGCATCAAAGCGAGGTGGTGCTGTAGCTACAATATGGCGTCGCCAGCTGTAATTTCTTCTTGCACGTTTTCTCTCGCTTACCAAGCTTCTTCTTGCGGTGAGGGTGGTGTTTTCGGTGTTCTGAAATCTCAATATACTAACACGCCAAAAATCGGTTTTCAGTTTAATGTACATTAAATATAACCAAGAGAGGGCGAAGTGGCGATTTGCATTATGAACTTGCCAAAACCATATGGTACCGAGAGGACAGGACGGTGGCGGTAAAGTAGCCTACTATTGCATACGCTGTCCCGTGCCAAACAATAGTTCTACAAACCGTCAGAAATATTGTAGATAGCGCATTGAAAACTGCTCACAGGTGTGATGAGTTGATCATATCAGCGAAATTGTTGGCACCGAAACAGTTAAAGAACGATGAGCCTTGTCAATCTCTATTGTCCGTCTATGTCCATTTCCATCACGTTACAAGATACGAGCTTCGAACGAGTGTCCATTCTCGGTCTTTTCACGCGTAACACAGCTCAGCGTGTCTGAAATAAGTACTCGGAAGGCTGCCGACCCGAAGAGACAAATAAGAAGAATGCATCCGGAACAACACTCGTAGCTTGTCTGTTCGCCTTACTCCAGTCGCAAACGAAGAG
>WOVY01012621.1:0-45456 GCA_013436015.1 Rhipicephalus annulatus
GACGGGTAGACTTGCCGGGAGGTAACTTTGTCGTTGGCACTGAGCACACGAGCGAATGAACTTTCGCACGTAGTTATACATGCCCCGCCAATATATCTGAGTCGAAGCCTAGCGGTGTCTTGAAGAGGCCTGCGTGGGCGCACTGTGGGTCCGCGTGAAAAGCTTCGCAGGATGGCAGCTCGAAGATGGCGGGGTATCACAAGGAGACACTTGCGACCGTAAAAAAGGTAGTTGCGTTCGATAAAGAAGATCATCCCTTAGGCAAAAGTTGCTAGCCTGGCGGCGGAGAGCGCGAGACGGCGAAGGAGTGAGAGAATCAGAAAGAATGCTTATGAGGCCACTGATCCAGGATCCTTTCGTTGTTCCCACAATCCACCGTCATGTTGCGCAGGCGGATGAGCGCAAGTGCAGCTCGAGGGAAAGAGGCAAACACCTTCATCCGATATGGGTGAGCGAGAAAGGGTGTCGGCGTCCGTGTGCTTACGACCAGATCTGTAAATAACCGCGGATTTCGTATTCCTGAAGTTTGAGCCCCCAGCGAGCAAGTCGTCCGGAAGGGTCTTTAAGTGTGGATAGCCAACAAAGGGCATGGTGGTTAGTGACGGACGTCGAATGCGGTGGCCATACAGGTAGGGGCGAAATTTTCCAAGGGCCCAAATACTAGCTAAACACTCTTTCTCGGTCACGGAGTAGTTAGCCTTGGCTTTTCGTCAAAGTACGGCTTGCGTAGGCGACGACATATTTATCAAACCCTGCCTTTCGTTGCGGCGAGCACAGCGCCAAGTCCAACACCGCTGGCATCAGTATGAACCTCCGTGGGAGCGGCAGGATCGTAGTGGCGGAGGATGGGTGGTGAAGTCAGCAGGTGGGCGTAATTTGGTGAATGCATCGTCGCATGCTGGTGACCAGGTGGAAAGGTCCTTGTCGCCGCTAGGAAGCTCCGTAAGGGGCGCACATATGGAAGCAAAATTTCTAATAAAAGCGTCGGAAGTATGACGACAAGCCGACAAAACTTCTAAGTTCCTTCAAGTTCTTTGGCTTCGGAAAATCGGCGACTGCTCGAAGCTGGGCGGGGTCGGGAAGTATGCCGTCCCGCGATACGACGTGGCCAAGAATGGTGAGCTGCCGAGCACCAAAACGACACTTGTTGAGGTTGAGTTGAAGGCTGGCGTCGGTGAGACGTGTGAGGACGTGCTCGAGACGATTTAAATGGGTGTCGAAATCGGTGGAAAAGACAACTACGTCATCGAGGTAGCATAAACATGTGTTCCATTTGAGGCCTCGTAAAATAGCGTCCATCATTCTTTCAAAAGTGACTGGAGCGTTACAAAAGGCCGAAAGGCATAATGGTAAACTCGTATAACCCATCAGGTGTGAGAAATGCTGTTTTCGGTCGGTCAGATGCTTCCATAGGAACTTGGCCAGTATCCAGACCGTAAATCCAGCGAAGAGAAATATTCTGCTCCCTGCAAACAGTCAAGGGCGTCGTCTATTCGAGGTAACGGGTAAACGTCCTTGCGGGTGATGTTGTTTTTAAACGTCGATAGTCCACACAGAACCGAATGGAGCCGTCCTTCTTCTTAACAAGAACGACCGATGACGCCCAGGGACTGTTAGAAGGCTGTACAATACCCCGCTGGAGCATGTCAGCAACCTGGTCGTCAATAACACGGCTGCTCCGACGCTGAGCTCGGTAGTGGCACTGCCGTAGAGGTGTATGGCTTCCTGTGTCAATATTGTGAGATATGTTCGATGTGCGACTGAGGCCAGAAGCGTGGCTGTCAAAAGAAGTACGAAACTTTTGCCAGGTTCACTAATGGCTTCGTTCTGACGAAGGACGTTGCGACATAGATGGAGCGGTGGAAAGCGTCGAGGAGTGACTGGTCAACAACAGAGTCAGAAATAAGTGCGCTGAGGTCCGTAGAAAGTAACTAGATGGAGCGTCAAAAATGTGACGGGCGTCGATCGGATGCACGTGACCGAGACATTCACCATAGAATAAAGATAAAGGCCCTTCTAGCGTATTGTACACGAGCGTCTTCGTGACGCCATGGTGGAGAGTAAGGAGAGCAATGGGCAGTGGAGAACATTTCCGTTGAATGAACAGGGCAGAGGGCGTAAATAAACATCACCGTCGGAAATAGCGTCACACGACACAGTCACCAGCAGAGAAGAGCGCGGTGGTACGGTGGTGTCGTCGGAAACAAACAGTTTATAACACGTCAGGGAGGCTTCACAGGCGTCAACATCAGGAAGTGCAGATAGAAGTTCAGCGCGGCAGCAGTCAATGACGGCATTATTATTCGCAAAGGAAGTCCCAGCCATGTATCATGTCATGGGAACACGACGGCAGCACTACGAATTCGACGATATACACAATCCCTTCGATGACAACTCGTGTGGTGCAGGCTGCGAGAGGTGTTACACTTTCTGCGTTAGCCGTTCTAAGAGAGAGGCCGGATAATGGCGTCAGAACTTTGCGAGTTTGCGGCACAGGTTCATGGACAGGACGGATAGAGCGGCTCCGGTGTCAACAAGCGCCATGACGACGATACCATCGATGACACTTAAATGACGTTAGCTGGACAGGGGCGAGGACTTGTGCAATGGCGACGGGGACGCAGTTCGTGCCTCGGTAACTAGCGGCCGTTAGTTTTCCTGGTCGGTGGGTCCGGAACGGCGACGCATAGGGGAAAGCGAACGTCGACGTGGAGATGGGGAGCGGCGGGTTCGGGCCGTGTGGACGATCAGAAGGAAAGGGAAGAAAAGGAGGGCTTGAAGGCGTAGACGAAAACTGAGGGTCGAAAGAGGGCATTCATCGAATGTTCTGGGCAGCCTGGCGACGACGACAATAACGTGCCACGTGGCCAACACCACCACAAGAAAAACATATGGGACGGTGTCGTAGGTCCGCCATTGGTCGGAGTAGACTCCGACTTGCGGCTAGGGGGCCAGAAAACTGCGGCCGAGGGTGGTATCAGCATAGGCGGCGGTGAATAGGTCGGCGGTGAATAGGTCGGCGGTGAATAGGTCAGCGGTGAAAAGGGCGGCGCGATACATAGGCGCTGACTGGAACGCAGGCTGTCGAGGTCGAGCAACGGCTTCGGCGTACGTGAGAGGTGCGGCGACTGCGGGAGGTTCACAGGCGGGAGGAAGAACTTGTGCGACCTGGTCTTGATGAAGTCGCGGAGTGTAGACGGCGATCTGCGTGGTTGATCGGGTACACAGGGCATCAAAGAGATCTGACGAGCGACCTCATCGCGGATGAACTCTTGGATCTTGGAGAGAAGAGGGGCATGGTCTTCTCCTATGCCAAGGGTGGAAAGGCTGGACGAAGAGTCGTCGAGCACCGAGGGACGTCGGGTGGAAGACGTTGCCTGCGCAACTCGACAAAACTGTGGCATAACTCGGTCAGTTCTAAGACAGTGCGAGGACTCTTAGAAAGCAACATTTGGAAAGCGTCGTCCTCAATGCCCTTCATGATATGCTTGATCTTAAGCTCTTCAGACATTGACTCGTTCACTCGCTTGCCAAAGGTCCAGAACATCCTCAATATAGCTTGTGAAATTCTCACCAAGCTGCTGGCACCGAGTATGTAAGCGTTGTTCGGCACGGCGTTTGCGTACCTCAGGCCACCCGAAAACTTGTGTGAGGCTCGTTTTGAAGGACCGATCATGTAGGGAGTTCCGCTTCGTGGTTTATAAAACCACAGCTTGGCCACGTCCGACAGGTAGAAAGAGACGTAGGCCAACTTGGCGGTGTCATCCCATTTGTTGTGAGTACTCACTCGCTCATACATTGAAATCCAGTCGTCAACGTCCTGTCTTCTGTGCCTGAGAAGACAGGGGGATCTTGCAGACGCAGAGAACCGGCGCAGAGAACAGTGGGCGGTGCCGGTGGAGGAGTTGGAGCGGCGCTTGCGTCGGTAGGCATAATGGATGGTAAAATGCGATTGCGAAGCTCCAGGGTGATCGAAACCCAGCAGAATCCACCACTTGTAACGGGTTTATTTGCAGCGAAGAACGCAGAAAGCGAAGCAGTCAGCAGCGTCCGGCCAAGCGCAGCAAGCACGAGCTTATGCTGATGGCGGATGCCCCCTGATGCGCCGAGAAATGCCGCTGAAGCTCCTCTTCTCACTACACTTTTAACAACTACGCCAAAATCACTTCGAAGCGGGCATCCCAGAGCGCCGACATGTTTTTACGTACACTACGTACACCTACGCTAACACGGTAACGTTAAATCTGAAAAATAGCGTGCGTACGCTAAGTGGTGCGGGTAACGTACGCACCTGCACTGTAAACAGAAATGAGCCGATATGGGAGTAAATGACCTTGTCCTCTAGCGCACGCCCCGATAGGAGTTTTATAAACACCGTCCGGAGGGAGTACAAAATTTACTCTCCATCAGGAGGGGGTTTTTCTATGGTGCCAGGGGGAGGGGGTTTATATACAACTATCGGAGAACTTTTTAAGGTCAGTAGGGGATTAAATTTTTCCATCGACCAAGAAAAAAATGACGTCATCAGCCATACCATGCGCAAGCGTACCATTATTTGCATTCTTTCGAAGCACACAAGAATTGATGCAGTGCACAAACATGCTCACAACGTTCACGTAATATTACAACACTCACACTGACCACAGCTTGCCACCCGCAGTGCACACCTACCATCCAGTCACCGGGTATATATGGGCACCACATTCTGATCTCCCATGTAGCCCTGGAAAACCCTTTTCTTGCTAATAATTAAGCAATAAACACGCACACCGTACATAAGAAGTTGCGGTGGCCCAATTTAAGCACTTCAACACACAAGCCTTTTACCTTAATCCTGCCTAATATTTATTATTTTTTAACTATAGCGAAAAAGTTTTATCAGTGGAAGCTATGTCGTACGGGCTGAATTTGTATTAGCAATACCGTTTGCTTATCCGCGAAAAGCACCGAATCATACACAAAGCCGGCGCGGCCTTGAATGAACACATTAACGAGGCCCATTTTCAGCAGCTCCACCGATGAACCGAGGTAGACCGCCACTACCGCGTTCGACGACTAGGCCTGACTCACGAGTACGGCACAGGAATTCGATGAATGACAGCTGGCGATCACAAAATGCTTGCTGATGTGCGGTTTACGTCGCATTATTTTTACAATGCACAAAAATAGGACAGAAATAGGTGTCCGCTATTGACGCAGTTTCAGCTACAGAGCGATAGACTTAAACGAACGAGGACGGTTAGCAGTCGCTGTTTCCGTTGCTCGCATGCATTGCATGGGCAAGCATGCATGCCGCACGCTGTTTCTGTGTCTCCGCCTCGTTCGGCACTCGCCTTCGAGTCAGTCGTTTGACAGCTGCAGCCATAAGGCTCCGAAGTCAGTTATTCATCTCAGCAGCCTTTATTTTGTGTAAAACACATTCATTGCTCGCCGGTAGTCAGTGCTAGCTAGCTCGTACAGCTCGCCACGGCGGCCGGTGTGATGTGTGAGCTCGATACAATGCAGGCTTGATACCGACGGCATAGCGAGACCATCTGTTGGTGCCGGTGAAATACCGGTGACAATTCGAGAACTCACCATCGGCGGATCTAGTGGCTAAGGTACTCGGCTGCTGACCCGCAGGTCGCGGGTTCGATTCCCGGCTGCGGCGGCTGCATTTCCGATGGAGGCGGAAATGTTGTAGGCCCGTGTACTCAGATTTGGCTGCACGTTAAAGAACCCCAGTGGTCAAAATTTCCGGAGCCCTCCACTACGGCGTCTCTCATAATCAAATGGTGGTTTAGGGACGTTAAACCCCACAAATCAATCATCGGCGGAGACGGGGTGAGCGCGTCGCCGGCGCAACTCTCACACGGTTGCCAGCCAGCCTGCCATGGTTGAGCGAAGCCTACTTCGAACCGCTTAGAAGTTTTACGGTGCAATCACCGTAGGCGAGCGAAGCCTACTTGAGACCGCTTCGAAGTTTTTGACGGTGAAACTCCAGGAGCAGCCGCTGACGATCGTAACAGCTTACTTAAGCTACCATTATTTATTTTCAAATAATTAATCGACGTAGCGCGTTTTGAAACATAGGACACGGGAAAGGAGAGAAGGGAAGCGTTTACTTCCTACAAAATTTTATTTCAAGAAGCGTACGTATATATGCACATGAAATTCGAAAACAACAGACAAACAGATGAAAAACCCTCTATTTCCCATGCGCTAAAAACTTATGATCTCAAAAACGACAATTCTTTTTCACAAAGACCGAGAGAAGGCTGCGGACGCAGTTCAGACCCTAATCCACTAATCCTTTCTGGCTTCAATAATCTCCCTTGTCACTTTATTTCTGTTTTTCCTATGATTACCGTACCATGAAAAAGTGGTTTGCAGCCACACGTGCTGCAATGTAGTGCCAAAAAACCATCTCGACCATTTTTTTTACGTTGCGAGCGTGTTCGCGGAGCCGGTCAATAATACACCTACCAGTTTGTCTTATGTAGTGTTTACCGCATGAAAGAGGTATCTGATAGATTACAAATTGCGCGCATGTGACAAACAGTGTTAAGTGATTTTTAGAGCATCCCGGTTTTGCATGTGAAACAACTTTCATACACAAGTACGAGAGCTTTTTCGGGCAGAAAACACCCACCTTTACATTGGCCTGCTCTCCAACCTTTTTCAAGTTGTCTGAAATTCCATGCAGATAAGGCACTACGGCAAGCTTCTGACGTCTTACTGGCTCAACATGAGGGAGAGAGCTTGTTGCAAGGACTGAAGCTTCTCGACCAGAATTCCCGCGACGAAAACCTGTACGTGAGAGGGGTAGCCAGCGTCCAGAAGTCGTTCTGCTTGTTCCTTGAAACTAGCTGCCATCAGATGTGGACAAGACTTCTGCAAGGCGTTACTAAAGCACATGTTTACAATGCCTCGTTATACGAGCTTAGCATGGGCGGAATGGTACGGTAGCAAGGGTTTGACTCCTCGGTTTGTACATCCAACAAATGTGGTCTAGGTGATAAATGAGAGCGATATCTAAAAATCCGAGAGTGTTATTATCAGGTAACTCATGGGTTAAAACAAGGCGACTAAACCGCTCCTTGATGAAGGTGAGGATATCCAGGGCACAAAAAATGGGGGTCACAGTCAAGAAGATTGAGCAACGTCGTCAACAAATCTAAAGATGCGCATGATTCGGTTGTCACTAAGGTCACCGGAAATGGTTCTGTCGAGCTTGGTTAAAAACAAATTACTTAAGATTGGAGCAATACATGATCCAATACAAATGCCTTCCTTTTGAAGGTGGGGTTTCACATTCCATTGAATAAAAGTAGATTGCAAATAAAAGGATAAAATTTCTATAAGCTACTAGACGATATACCAGCACTATTCTTGTCAATGCTCTCTTCTGCTTGTCAATGCTCTCTTGTCAATGTCAACCAAGCTTGTCAATGCTCTCTTCTGCACAACTAAGAATCGATTTGTGAGGCAACGAATAGTACAGATCTTTTATATCAATGAAAAAACCACACATGTGCTGATTCAAAAGGGATCGTACGAAATCAAGAACTTGATGGGAATTTTTCACGAGAAATGGGTCATCTACTGTTAATAGACCAAGCTTACTTTGTAAAAACAACGCATTTTTTGCCACGTGCCATTTTCTGAAACGATAACACGAAATGGTTTTTCAGGCTTATGTGTTTTCGCACTGAAGAATACCTCAAGACAATCTTTTTTGCTATTTGCTATGTCACTAAAAGTTTACTGAGGTCGAGCTTTTCACACATCTTTTTTGCCTGAGACTTGACTTTAGAAAGAACAACATTGTCGTAACAGTTGAAAACCAGAAGAAACAGCTTCACTTGCTTTAGAACTGAAAAGCTTCTAAGAAAGAACGGCAAAACCCTCCTTCCTTTTCGGCTGGAAGTACGGCGAGGGCGTTGTTCCTAAGGTAGGCCTCCACTTTTCTCAGCGGCAACCTGGAAGAGTGTTGCTTCGAACGACGGAGCACATCAACACCTGCTGACACACAACGGTCATGTTCCGAGTCAATTGCCTTCCAGAAAATTCGGGCGGACCAAGGAGAGCCTCTCAGGTGCGGAAAGCCTTGGCTCTACCGCAAACTTTCGGTCCTAGTGACAGGGTTTTCGACACTTCCAGGGGCAACTGTAAGGGCTCCAGCCTGTGAACGCTACTCATGCCTTTTAGATGCGGAAGCATCTTATACTCGCGCCTTGTAGTGCGCCGTCCGCGCCGTCCGCACCGCTTCTCGAACATTCGACAGCTGACGCGCGCGCATGCGCCGTCGCGCCGTCGCCCACCATCTGTGCCGCGCGCGCTTCTCCTTCGAGAACATTCGACAGCTGACAGCGCATGCGCCGTCGCGCCCGTCGCCATCTGTGCCGCGCGCGCGCTTTCTCCTTCGAGAACATTCGACAGCTGACAGCGCATGCGCCGTCGCGCTGTATATATACTCAAGGTCGGCGCTCGCTCGCTCAGTTGCCGCTCGTCCGTTGGTTTGTACGGCGCGTCGACGTCCGAAGTCGCAGTGAAATGAATGCCAACGAATCCACAAACACAATGATCGACGTCCCTTCGACCAGCGCCGCCCTTTCGCATACGTGTGTACGTGTTCACTCATTTAACACCCCCTCCTACAACCACGTTAACCAATTTAGCCATCGACCCAAGTAAGTCGCAATTTAAACACCCCATTTCACAACCACGTTAACCAATTTAGCCATCGACCCAAGTAAGTCGCACTTTAACACCCCGTTAACCAATTATATGCTCCGCATCCTCCTCAGTGTTCCCCCGAGGGAAGCTGCGGGCAATTTTTTCATCCCGTCTTGGTGCCGGTCTAGCCTGACTTCGCAGACGAGCCAGATCACAGACCCAAATGGCCTCTGTAGTTTGATGAATGTCGCGCTGAAGTTCATGAAGCTGTCTTCTTCGCTTGGCATCATCTCTGCTATTCAGAATTTGAAGCGAAAAACCACTGCCAAAGCAGACGCACTTGCCTTCTGAACTCAGTCCTCAGAATCTTGCACACTCTCATGCCATCTCCGATGGAAGGGGTGAACCCACCAAAGAGTATCTGAACTACTTCAGGGAAAATTTTCTTCTTCCGCATACAGAACGTAAGTCTTCGCGCACGGCAAGTGGTGTGGGCTATCAACACCACATGACCGGCTCCGCGAACACGCTTGCAACGTAAAAAATGGTCGAGATGAATTCTTGGCACTACATTGCAGCACGTGTGGCTGCAAACCACTTTTCATGGTACGGTAATCATAGGAAAAACACAGAAATAAAGTGACAAGGGAGATTATTGAAGCAGAAAGAAATCAGTAGATTAGGGCTGAACTGCGTCAGCAATCCTTCTCTCGGTCTTTGTGATAAAGAATTGTCGTTTTTGAGATCATAAGTTTTTAGCGCATAGCAATAGAGGGTTTTTCATCTGTTTGTTGTTTTCGAATTTCATGAGCATATATATGTACGCTCCTTGAAATAAAATTTGTTGGAAGTAAGCGCTGCCTTCTGCCTCTTCCCTTGTCCTATGTTTCAAAACGCGCTACGTCGATTAAGTATGTCTTACCAACATGCCCAGCTTTATAGTCTAGTTATTCTTCGAAGCTTTTTGTTACTCGGCACTTTCAAGCGTGGCATTCACGGCGTTTCGTTGAGGAATGGGACCGTTGTGCAGCGTGGTTTAATGGTGCGAACTATATTGAGATGTTCACAGTAAATACGAACCGGTCGTTGCAATTCTTCGCTGCATTTATAATTTCGTTGCCTGTTGAGAGATGCTCACACTGTTAGCCACACAAAGCACCTGTGTTTCACACTGACGTGCAAACATATGCCCGTACATACACACGCACACACACATTCACAGACACACGCACTCCACGCCCAAAGATGGCTTTTAAAGCTCCCATATGAGTTTGTAACCACGTGACCTGAAACTCCCTGGGAAGTTTAACAAGGTCATGCGGTTCATAAACTCTGTCATTAAGCAAGGGCCATTTTACGACAACATGTGCCGAGTTCACTCTCTACCAGGAAGTAAATAATTGGGGCAGGGGATTTTTTTTGGCTCATGTGCTTAAGAACTCCCATCTCGGCTAACTTTTGCTTGCCGACTGTGATCGCGCTATCACGGTACACCCGGTATCTTTGTAAGCCCGCTATAATATAACTGTCTAATATAGGTAAGGAATCAGTGATACCGTAACCGCTCTTTCAAAACGGGATGTTTCACACTAGTACATGCTTTACATATGTCTAAGGTAAATAAGCTGCGTGCTATTTTTTATACCAGGCAATGTAAACTCCACTGGGAAGGGCTAAATGGGCATTGTATATCGAATGCTCAGATTTAAAGGCAAATTTAGAAGGGCTGATCACCTGTTGTGCTTCCATAATTATTGATATTGCCGCGAGGCGCATTGCGGATAGTATTGCGCATGCCGATACCGCCGGCACGCGGCCTTATCGTGGTCCAGGATGCACCGCGTCTCATCTGCGAAGATGATGGCCCGCACGTCGACCATTCGTTGATAACGACATAGCGCCAGACGCTACGGTGACTGTATCTCGGATGGTGAACGCGCCTTGCGTTCCAGTGGGACATTTCTGTTACCCGACGGCCGTCGAACGCACCTTGCGTTCCAGTGGGACACTTCCGTTACCCGACGGCCGTCGAACGCGCCTTGCGTTCCTGTGGGATATTTATGTTACCCGACGGCCGTCGAACGCGCAGTTCGCCTCCCGCTAAGCCGGTGTTGTCTGTTTTTCCTTTAGTGGGCGCAAGTCCGCCAATAAACGGATCTCCTATTTCTACTAACCTCCCGGTCTCCTGTCTTCGGGCAACCCTCACTCTTACGTGACATCTGGTGGAGGTGCGGGGTATGCACGAAAACGACCTTAAAACAGCCACTGCAGAGAACGAGGACGCTGAAGACACAGATACTCGAAGCAGTCGCCGCCTCCGAAACCTGCCACCTGAGCTGGGACCGCTACCGAACCCCACGCGACCACGAAAGGACGCTTCCACAGCCACCATGAGCACCCCACAATCACCTACTCCTGTCATGCTGCAGCAGCCGCGGGTGCCCCCAACTTTCCATGGTTATGCCGCTGAAGACCCAGAAGAATGGCTCGACCAATTCGAGCGCGTGGCTACCATAAACAGGTGGGATGAAGAAATGAAGCTGCGATACGTTTACTTTTCCCTGGACGGCCCCGCCAAAACGTGGTATGAAAACCATGAGACCACACTGACCACCTGGGAATTTCTGAAGAATGAGTTGCTCAGGACCTTCACCAGCATCATGCGAAAGAAAGGGCCCAGCTGCTGCTAGAATCGAGGACCCAACAGCCCAATGAGACCCTAAAAGTGTACGTCGAAGAAATGAAACGTCTTTTTAGGCGAGCGGACCAAGACATGACCGAAGACAAAAAGGTCGGATACCTAATGCGAGGGGTGAAGGAGTCGCTTTTCGCCGGTCTCATAAGGAACCCTCCTAAAACAGTCGCCGAATTTACTGACGAAGCGCACACCATAGAAAGGACCCTGGACGCCCGGACTCGGCAATACAACCGCCCGTTCCAGCTCAGCTCGCTCTACTCGGAACC
This sequence comes from Rhipicephalus annulatus, assembly GCA_013436015.1. Classification (NCBI taxonomy): domain Eukaryota; kingdom Metazoa; phylum Arthropoda; class Arachnida; order Ixodida; family Ixodidae; genus Rhipicephalus; species Rhipicephalus annulatus. The sequence continues at coordinate 11,623 of WOVY01012621.1, forward strand.
GATTCGAGGTGGGCTAACCACCAACGATCTGCGGGAAGCTATTCGTGAAGTGGTTAAGGAAGAACTACGCCGATTGCTACCGCCTACCCCCCAGCCCCCCCAAGGAGCATCTCTCTTGGACATAGTGCGTGATGAAGTCCAGCAGGCGCTTGGCTCTTCATCAGCGACGACTCGAACAGAGGCCGAAGCAATGACTTACGCCGCTGCAGTGAACACTAGGCCACCCCGACGAAACGAGCCCAGTCCTCGACGGTACGCTGCAGCCCAAAGTAGCCGTCCCGCCCTTACCCGCCCACCCTATATACGAGAGACGCCCGAGCCAAAGAAAATGCGACACTTGGAGAACTCCCGACGACCGCCCCCTATGCTTTCACTGCGGTGAGGCCGGCCACATTCTTCGACACTTGCCCTTACAGGCGGATGGGACTGCATGGCTTCTCATCTCAGGCACCACGGCCACGCCCTGGACAACGACCTCCGGCAATCGAAGACTACTTGCGCCATACAGAGTACCTGCCCAGCCGTTCTCCATCACCGCCATCCCCACGCTTCACGTCACCGAACCGCAGCAACAACGAACGAAGAAGGTCCCCAAGCCCCCGTAGGGGAAACTAAAACCAGCAACCTTTGGAGGTGAGGTTGCTTCAAGAGGAAAAGCTGAAGACCCTCCACCGACGACCATATATGACGACAAGCACATCATCTACAACGACAATAACGCACAACAACCCAAGCCGCGAGACGAAGCAAAACGAAGCAACAAGACGAAGCCGTGACCCGAACCCAAAACCAACGCGCAACTCCAGCCCACGTGCCACCGATTTTGAAGTATCTATCGACGGCCACCCGGTAACTGCCTTGATTGACACAGGAGCTGACTACTCGGTCATCAGCGGGCCATTGACAGCACAACTGAAGAAGGTTAAGACGGCTTGGGACGGCCCGCAGATCCGCACAGCGGGAGGCCACCTCCTCACCCCATCGGGGCGATGTACTGCAAGGGTGACATTCGATGGTCACACATACCTTGTCACTTTCTTGGTGCTCCCACAATGCTCCCGTGACGTCATTTTCCGGCATGGACTTCTTGACTCAACATCGCGCGGTTATTGACCTGGCGTCCAGATCCATCAAACTTTCCTCGGATGAAGCCATAAATTCATACTCGGCACCACATAATCGCGCAGCCCTCCGTGTGCTCGAGAATGACGTGAGCGTCCCACCCCGATCAACGACCCTAATCCCCGTAACCACTGGTACTGCCGAAAATGCTCATGGCGTCGTCGAAGGTAAACATACAACTTTTGCTTGGCCGTGATATCGCAATCGCAAGAGGCATTGCGGACTTCCGGAATGGACAGGGCCCAGTGCTGCTAACAAATTTCAGCCAAGAACACCGTCACCTGGCAAAGGCACGACCATTGCCTTTCTCGATGAAATCGCGGAAGTCAGTGATACCCTCGTCCTCTCGAATCCAGCGACCATCACCCCACAGACCCACAACTCGCAGCTGTCATTCGACATTAACCCTTCCTTGCCTCAATGCAAGCAGCAACTGCTCCAGAACCTCCTTCGACGTTATGACGACTGTTTCGCCACAACCTCACAGGTCCGACACACTTCTCTGGCAAAGCATCGAATCATAACACAAGAAGACATCCGCCCTCTCCATCAAAGCCCTTATCGTGTGTCGGCACGTGAACGTCAGGCCATCCGAGAGCAAGTTGAGGAAATGTTACACGACGATGTAATTCAGCCATCGAAAAGCCCATGGGCGGCACCAGTCGTCCTTGTCAAAAAGAAAGACGGAAGTCTTCGGTTTGCGTCGATTACCGACGGTTGAATAGTGTAACCAAAAAGGACGTGTACCCTTTACCAAGGATCGACGATACCCTAGATCGTCTCAGTGATGCAAGGTACTTCTCGTCCATTGATCTGAAGACAGGGTATTGGCAAATTCAGGTTGATGAAAGAGACCGAAAAAAAACCGCCTTCATCACGCCGGATGGATTGTATGAGTTCAAAGTGATGCCATTTGGACTTTGTTCCGCTCTAGCAACCTTCCAGCGTCTAATGGACACAGTACTGGCAGGTCTCAAGTGGCAAATATGTCTCGTATATGTGGACGATGTGGTCGTCTTCGCCTCCAACTTTAGCGACCACCTGAAAAGGCTCCGGACGGTACTGGACGCAATTAAGTCATCAGGGCTGACACTGAAGCAAGAAAAGTGCCATTTTGCCTATGAAGAACTACAGTTCCTTGGCCATGTTATAAGCAAAGATGGCGTAAGACCAGATCCCGAGAAGACAGCCGCTATCGCACAGTTTCCTCAACCACAAGATAAGAGAGCAGTGCGCCGATTCTTAGGACTGTGCGCCTATTACCGACGCTTCGTCAAGAACTTCTCACACATTGCTGCCCCTTTGACGCAGCTCACCAAGTCGGACGCCCCTTTCGAATGGAAAGCTGAGCAACGTGAGGCATTCACAGAACTTCAACAACGTTTACAGTCGCCGCCTGTGCTGGGTCACTTTGATGAAAATGCCGAAACTGAGATACATACAGACGCCAGCAGCATCGGCTTAGGTGCCGTTCTCGTTCAGAAGCACAAGGGCTGCGAACGTGTCATCGCGTATGCAAGCCGCTCACTGTCGAAAGCGGAAGTAAACTATTCCACGTCTGAGAAGGAGTGTCTTGCGATAGTATGGGCCACCTCGAAATTCCGCCCATACTTATATGGCAGACCCTTCAAGGTCGTAACGGACCATCATGCGTTGTGCTGGTTGGCCAGTTTGAAAGACCCTTCTGGCCGCCTCGCTCGATGGAGCCTACGGCTTCAGGAGTTTGACGTGAAGGTAGTCTACACATCTGGTCGTAAGCACTCCGACGCAGACTGCCTCTCAAGAGCCCCTGTCGGCGCACCACCAAGCCATGAAGACGACGATGCCTTTCTTGGGCCTATCAGCAGCAGCACCTTTGCATTACAGCAGCGCTCAGACCCGATCCTACAACAGTTGATCAACTACATCGAAGGAAAGGCCTCCATACCGCCTGCATTGTTCAAGCGTGGGATATCCTCCTTCTGTGTGCAAAACGGGGTGGTAGTTAAAAAGAACTTCGCACCGAATAAGGCAGCTTACCTTCTTGTCGTCCCAAGCAGCCTCAGAGAAGAAATTTTACAAGCGTTACATGACGAACCCACTGCAGGCCACCTCGGTTTTACACGTACACTCCACAGAATTCAAGAACGATACTACTGGCCCCGCCTTTCTTCAGATGTTGCGCGGTATGTCAAGAGTTGCCGCGAATGTCAGCGCCGGAAGAGACCTCCAACAAAACCAGCTGGATTTCTCAAGCCAATTGAACCCCCGTCGAGACCATTCCAACAGATTGGTATGGACCTGCTTGGACCTTTCCCCACGTCAACATCCGGTAACAAGTGGATTATAGTGGCCACTGATTACCTTACCCGATACGCTGAAGCTAAGGCCCTCCCGAACGGCACAGACGTAGAAGTTGCCAAATTTTTTGTCGAATCAATTCTCCTCCGTCATGGCGCACCTGAGGTGCTAATAACAGACAGGGGAACGGCGTTTACGGCTGATCTTACTCAGGCAATCTTACATTACAGTCATACAGATCACCGAAGAACAACTGCGTACCATCCGCAGACAAATGGTCTCACGGAACGCTTGAACAAGACCATTGCCGATATGCTCGCTATGTACGTGGACACAGAACACAAGACCTGGGACTTAATTCTGCCTTACGTGGTCTTCGCCTACAACACCGCGGTGCAGGAGACCACTAAAATGACACCATTTATTCTCGTCCATGGGAGGAATGCCGTTACTACCCTGGACGCCATGCTGCCTAATGTCACCGATGAAAACAACCTAGACGTAGCCGCCTACCTTCAGCGCGCAGAAGCCCGGCAGCTTGCTCGTATGCGCATAAAAGACCAACAGCGAAACGACGCAAGACGCTACAACCTGCGGAGACGCGATTTAACATACAAGCCAGGCGACAAAGTCTGGGTTTGGACGCCCGTTCGCCGCCGAGGACTCAGCGAAAAACTCATGCGCCGTTATTTTGGCCCATACAAAGTCATCCGTCAAGTGGGTGAAGTGGACTATGAAGTGGTCCCTGATGGGGCTAGTTCCTCCCAACGACGCCGCGCACGACAAGAAGTGGTACACGTCGCCCGTTTGAAGCCCTATCATGCGCGCTAAAGGAGGCTCCCTGTTTGCATCTCTTGTTTTGTTTATGTGTGCGGGATTAGTGCTTGTTTGCCATTTACTTTCGCACAGGCTGTCCTTTTGTTTTGGTTTTATTTTAAACAAAGCATCGGGTCGATGCTTACGTTGAGGAGGGGAGCAATGCCGCGAGGCGCATTGCGGATAGTATTGCGCATGCCGATACCGCCGGCACGCTGCCTTATCGTGGTCCAGGATGCACCGCGTCTCATCTGCGAAGATGATGGCCCGCACGTCGACCATTCGTTGATAACGACATAGCGCCAGACGCTACGGTGACTGTATCTCGGATGGTGAACGCGCCTTGCGTTCCAGTGGGACATTTCTGTTACCCGACGGCCGTCGAACGCACCTTGCGTTCCAGTGGGACACTTCCGTTACCCGACGGCCGTCGAACGCGCCTTGCGTTCCTGTGGGATATTTATGTTACCCGACGGCCGTCGAACGCGCAGTTCGCCTCCCGCTAAGCCGGTGTGTCTGTTTTCCTTTAGTGGGCGCAAGTCCGCCAAATAAACGGATCTCCTATTTCTACTAACCTCCCGGTCTCCTGTCTTCGGGCAACCCTCACTCTTACGTGACAATATGACCATCAGGCCTCACACCACTTTAATTATTCAATTTATTTTGTAATAATATTATTATTACTATTAATCCTACTACTATTAGGACTGACCCCGCCGTGGGGGTCTATTGGCTAAGGTACTCGACTGCTGACCCGCAGGTCGCGGGTTCGAATTCCGGCTGCGGCAGCTGCATTTCCGATGGAGTTGGAAATGTTGTAGGCCCGTGTGCTCCCATTTGGGTGCACGTTAAAGAACCCCAGGTGGTCGAAATTTCCGGAGCCCTCCACTACGGCGTCTCTCATAATCATATGGTGGTTTTGGGACGTTAAACCCCACATATATATCTACTATTAGGACTACGATTGGTAGTAGTAGTATAGTATACTGTCGCGTGTTAGATTCTAGCTTTTGCTCGTCCGTTCTTCGATAACACTGTCGTCATTCACAGACAATGAGATACAACGACACGGGAACTCGGGGAAGCGTACTTCATTCAAGATGCGGGCGAAGATGACGTATCTGAGCCGTCTGTTTGCCGTTTAGATTGCGAGCTAAGCATGTTGCATCAGCTCTTGTAGGTAATTTCTGCGCATACGTTGTTGGTTTGAAAGGTGGTTCAAAATTCCTTCAATAAACTTTAATTGTTAACGCTGTTTTATGTCCTCTTGTTTGTGCTCCATCTCGTTCTTGTAGCAAGTTTACAAGAATTCATCAGTTCCAACTCGCCCACCACTGTAATGGAGTATGTCCTTCTGGTGCAGGTTTCAAACTGCTTTTGTGGAAAGGAGGGGGTGATCGTTTTATCTCCCCTCAACTTAATCTGCCACGGTGTCTCTCGCTACCCGCAGACACCCGATGTGCGGATGCGCCGTGGGATGGTTTCGCCAAGTGCAAAATAAAATGATGAGCCTGTGAATGTAAACTATAGCTGCTAATTGTGGTAAAACGGGAGCGTGTTGCACTCATTGCGACCGTTCGTGGATGTCGATCAAGGAGCCATGGATTTCTTAGAACTTAGTTTGAGAACCCATGACATAGAAGGATAATTATTATTTTTTCCATCGACTGACAGGACTTGATTGCTTAATGCTGAAGTTTACGCAATGACGTATTCATACCTTGCCGTATTCGGCAGTGTACTTTAGAAATAGCTGAACTCGCCGTGGCGCTTCACGAAGCGAAGTTTTATGGAAGGTCCCTGCTGACTCCTCCGAAGACATTTGAAATGTATTATTCCGTGCACAGGGCTGCCATTTCATTATATTTTATATTTGCATGTCTAAGAAGTGTTCCTGACACGCGATGATGTGGAAAACACTGCTTTTGGTCCTGGTGTAATGGAGACACTGCTGGTTCTATCGGCATAGCGTTGAGCAAAACGAACACGAGAGACGGGAACTGTTGCAGTGTACAAAGTACTTTGTATATGGAAAAAATTAAAATCTGTAAATGGTGAAACTATTCATCATTCAACGAAGAACTAATTACATCAAATACACGATTGAGTGCATTGTACAATTGGTAGAAGCGTAGCACAGAAAGAAAGCTAAGCTGACGGTCTCTCTTTTCGCTTATGTTTACAGGTGTTGAAGGCGTACATTCCTGAGACTACCGAAATGAAGCATGTCATGGCACTGCGTTCACACCTGATCAGCCTCGTCTCAGCGACGAAGCTCACTCCGCTTGCTTGCGAAGTGATTCGTACCAAGCTCATCATGAAATTGAACAAACAAACTTCTCTAGGTACGTATAGGACTAAATAGGGCTGTCACGCAACTGGGATTGTTTGATAACGAGTTTAACGCTACGATGGACATTTCCCACCTTATGGGGGGGGGGGTCATGAGAGATCAAATAGGCGTGTTTTCCCCTGATTTTTTCATGTTATTAGAGAGTTTTTAAAGAGTTCAAAACTAGAAATCCTATTTTCGAAAATGATCCCTAAGTTCCAATAAATATTTAATGAGGGCGGCGCGGGCGTCCCGTTATTCAACGTGGCTTTTCGGGCTAGTTCGTTGAATAAATGAAAAGGTGTCCAAGCAGACATGAACAACGGGTAAGCTCGTCCCGTTGCGTATCCCTCGTCCGTTCGAGGTTCTGGTGCCCTTATTGCTAGCCGCAAGTATCTTCTGACCTCCGTGTCGAAGTTGATACAAACTCTAAATGTTGTGTCCAAAAGATTGGCTGATGGCTTTGATACGCATTACTGTGAATTGTGTAAGAACTACCGAACAATGTTTTCAATAGCCCTAATGTGGAAGTGTTCGTCATGAAATTGAGGAAAATGCTTGGGTAATTGTGTCCTTAAATCGCATATGAATTGCACTGTTCTAGAGGTTCGTTTCTTGTTTACAGTTGTATAATTTGTTGTTGAGGGGTTCTTTGATTCCTTGTGTTCACTCAGCTTGGAGTCAAATGACTCTACACCGCTTCTGAATATATGTATATATATATATATATATATATATATATATATATATATATATATATATGTCTAGTGGCTAAGGTACTCGGCTGCTGACCCGCAAGTCGCGGGATCAAATCCCGGCTGTGGCGGCTGCATTTCCGATGGAGGCGGAAATGTTGTAGGCCCGTGTACTCAGATTTGGGTGCACGTTAAAGAACCCCAGGTGGTCAAAATTTCCGGAGCCCTCCACTACGGCGTCTCTCATAATCATATGGTAATTTTGGGACGTTAAACACCATAAATCGATATATATATATATATATATATATATATATATATATAAGGGAAAGAAGTGTATACCTAAGGGCTCGTTTTTTCCGTGTTTTAACACAATAATAATGAGATATAACAGACAGTAATGCCAAGGAATGAACAGGGGAAGTTATTAGAACCAATGGAATGTAAATAAGAAGAAAGAAAAGTGGATGAAAAAATTACCAACTGTGAGCAGGAATCGAACCTACGACCTTCGAATTACGCGTCGAACGCGTAATTCGAAGGTCGTAGGTTCAATTCCTGCTCACAGTTGGTAATTTTTTCATCCACTTTTCTTTCTTCTTATTTACATTCCATTGGTTCTAATAACTTCCCCTGTACATTCCTTGGCATTACTGTCTGTTATATCTCATTATATATATATATATATATATATATATAATGAAGATAATAACAACGTGCATTATTTCCACACACTGCTGCACAGAAAAACAAAAAAGGATGCATGGAGAAAAATGACAAATACGGCGAAAATCAAACAATTTTGCTGACATCAATGCATGTCGGCTGTTGCTTATATATTATAGTTGCAAAGCGTGATTGTTTGTACGACATACTTAAATGACCATGGAAGCACAAGTTACGAGAACAACACGGACACACAGAGACAAAGGGCTGATTTCTGAGTACCACGTAATAATCCGGAACTAAGTTTTACTCTTATCCCGGCATCTGACGTAAAGAAAATTGTATGTGCAGTGGAAAGGGCTTTAAGTCGTGTCGAACCCTCCCGCCATGACGAAGCACGCGCTCGCGTCTTAAGTGTTCTCTCGAACATCCGCTCACGGGCACAAGAATCTCCGCTCACACCCGAAGAACACGGTGCCTTTATAAAAAGAAGGACATCGTAGTGCTCCCCGCAGACAAGGGCAATGTGACCGTCATATTGAATAGGACTGTCAACGACCAGAAAAAGCTGGCGCTTATTCCTCACGAAGACACGTACACTCGTCTTGAGAAGGACCCTACGTCAAGACAGCAGAAGAATTTTCAGAAGCTTCTCGCCGATGCGTTCCGGGTTATTACAGCCCCACACAATTATCTCAATTTCAAGCTACTGTGTCACATTGATTCTAATTCTGCGCTCTACGGCTTCCCCGAATTCGACAAGCCTGGTGGCCCATTACGACCCATCATGAACTTCACCCGAGCTCTACTATACATTCTTTATGGCTACTTGCAACGACTGAAGTCTCCTCTGGCCGGTCGGAGACACAGTCACATCCAGAATTCAAGCCATTTCATTCAAAAAGCCAAGGACCTTTATGGACGACGGTGAAGTCATGGTGTTGTTTGACGTGATTTCACTCTTCCCTTGTGTGGCCATTTATTTGGCAGTTCAAGTATACAAGGAGGCCCTGGAATCTGACTCTACTCTCGCTGAAAGAACACCAATTTACGTGCCAGTCCTGGCGAGACTTACAGTTGTGTCTTTCCGATACGTACTTGTTTAAGGGTGAATTTTATAGAAAGGTTCACGGCACAGCCATGGGTGCCTAAATTTCAGTCATTGCTTCGAAGTTTACTATGAAATCTGTGGAACGCCGAGCACTCTGATTGTGCACTCTAGCCCTGAAGACTTTCTTTTGTTACTTTGATGACTGTTTTTGTATCACCAAGAAGGAAGATCTGGAGCTACATACATGATGCTTAAATTTCATTGAAGAGCCCCTCCGCAACGGGCAATAAATCACCACATGGCCCAACCATCTACGGGGATCTTCAAGCGCTGTTAACAAACGCTCTGCGCGAGACCATGCTGTGTTGTCTAGAGGTGACCATTTATCCATCATTTTCTTACTCCTCTTATTTTACATTTCTTTCCTTTTTATTATTCCTCCTTTCTCCCACCCCAAGTGTAAGGTAGCCAACCGAGCTAAGCTTGGTTAACCTCCCTGCCTTTTCTCTCTCTTTCTCTCTCCCGTTTACCATTGAAGAGAAAAATAAGGGACAGTTGCCCTTTTCCGATGTTTTAATGAAACACGGTGGTGTCGCGCTTTCTTTCGCTGTCTTTAGAAAAGAAACGCGCACTGTCCATTATTGGTACTTCAAATCGGTATACCCAGCAACACACAAGAGGTACATCATGTCGTCTTTATTACAGCGTGCCCACAGAATTTGCAACTAAGGCTGTTGACCGATTCCCTCACATTGAACGTGTGCGCCGTGTCCTGTGGAAAGTGGTCACCCGGTTTCCTTTGTCGTCAGTAGACCGTAAGTTAAAGCAACTGCCCCCCTTCCGTCCCGTCCCGATCTTCTAAACGGTCCAGTAAGCCCTACGTGCCTGCCGTAAGTAAGACTTTGGCCAATGTTATACGCAAGTACGCTGTGAACGTAGCTCAGCTCAAGTACACACGCGCTAGCAAAGGCACATTCTCGTCAATTTGAAAGACAAACTACAAAAAAGTGTGCTTTTCTGCTGTTGTGTAAGAGGTCCTGTGTGCGAACTGCGAATGCGTGTACAGAGGGGTCCACCGTTAAACTTAACACCGGAGTGCATGTCGTCTCCGCGGTGCCACCATCTGCCCGCGGCGGCAACAGCTTAAGAAGACCGAAGAGGCCCGCCGAGATAACCGTGGTGCAGCAGCCAATTCGAACCGCGACTGAAGAAATAGTCCCACTCAAAAGTGTGACTCTTTCTAAAACGTGTATTTGTCGGTGTAAATAAAATGTATGCATTGTTATGAGTGCTTTGGTCAAACTGTAACGAGAGAAATGCTACAGCAAATGTTGAATCGCGAGAGAAAAATAACTCCGTGCCTTCTATAACGATGTGCGTCATCTGCGACGGAGCAAGATTGACGGCATCGGGCGTGTAATTGTAAAGCACTCGCTGGTTTCATAGCATAAGATCCATGTGCACTTTAATGCGATAGCTTCAGAGAGCTCGTGTCGCAAAAAATCCGCCACCGACGTCGGCCCCGTTCGTTTTGAGCGAAAAATGGCAGTGGCTTAGCTCAGCTACGCCAGGGTATACGTGGCGTTAGCAAAGGTTCAGCTGATTATTCTTAGCTTTGCAAATATCATGCTTACTGCTGTTCCAATGACACACACACACGGTATACGTATTAAGTGGCACATGTATGTTTATTTTGCCGGGCAACTGCTTCGGGATCCGATGAGTTAAGCTTCTCTGCTCTACAGCACCGTTGAACAGCATTTGCACTCTCCTTCTCCATGGCTATACCGCAGTGGCAAAGGCCAGTCAGAGGCGCTATCAAGCGACTCCAGTGCAGTGTCAGATGGCGACTGCACAGGGAAGGCGTGCGCGTCGGCGTCCTTATGTCTACCAAGGCTATGACGGTACTCCTCTGGAAAGTGCACACCGGCGGCGGCGAGTCGCGCGCGGCCGCGGCCGAGTGCGAGGGAGGTGCCGGCTCCGGTGCATGACACCACTCGTCTGCGCAGCGCATCGAATTGCGCGCACACCGGCGGCGAGCCGCGCGCGGCGGCGGCGGAGTATCATTGCGCATGTGAAGACCAGTGCCAGGCGAAATTTTCTCAGGGAAGCCAGTGTAGCTAACGCCACGAAATGGTTTCTGCATCTGTGACCGAAAATTCAAGTTACCGAGAAAGCCGCGGGAGGCCACTATTTGTCTACGCTGAGCGCGCAATCACACTGAAAAGCCACGCATTAGAAGAAAAAAAAGTGCTCAAGGTCATGAGGCGCGGTAGTTTCTTATCCTGCCAGCCCTCTCTGCTTAGTGCTTAGCTTCCAGCGCTTTAGTCGGGAGAGAGAAGAGATATTGAAATTGGAGCATGCAACCAACCTTTTTAAATCCACTCGCACTGGACGGATTCTTAAAGTATTTGCGGTGGTGAATTCGTGAGGCAATAAGCTCTTCTCCAGAATTCATTCTATTGTTACTTGAAAAAGTGTTTCAGAACTCCTTTAACGCGTTTTTTCGACAGATGTCACAATGAAAACGAGCCCATGCGGCAATAATAGCACGCGCTGGTCCAATATACTGTTTGCGTGTCGTGTGCGTGCGTGGGTATATAAAAAAACATATGAAGAAGTATGCACTTAGCGGTTGAAGGGTGCACTTGGGTTCAGATTTCGCTATTGAGTTCAACTCTTAAAGGTGAAGCTTAAGGGTTCCCCAATTTGTTGTGTATTTGTAGAGCCTTTTTTTTTCATTGTATCAAGCTTTCTTTTTCAGTTACGAGCCTGCAATCTTGTTAGTTCGCGCACATTGGCGCATGGTGTTCCGTTCTAGAGTTGTTAAACTATATTAGTTGCGAAACTGCGTTGCTAAATCCTGACACGTAGTTGGCCCAATTCTTTGGGAGTTAGCTGACGTTCGCGCCACCTGAAAGCAACAACACAAAACACAAATATCGCGTTTAATAATGGACGCACATATGAACAGGTACGCGACAATCTGCTCACTCCCGACAAGGGGGCCACTGACGTGTTCAGATTTTGATAGATGGAACACCGTGTATCCAAACCTTATGGAGCGTTTTGAAATTCATATGATTTAACAGGTGTGTTCCGTGCAAGTTTTCTGCGATAGAACTCAGTGAGGTGACATCGGAACGCGATCCTTTGTTGCTGTACGACCCTTGTGTCGCCTCGATGGCCGCACCACCAAGGAGCTTCAGCAAGAACAAGAGCGGCCACATCCTGAACAGCAACACACAACATGGTCTTCCGCTGCTACACGTACTGGCGCAACAGGGAGCCTGAACACAGCGTGGAGGACACGAAGAAGTTTTCCGCCGACATGGTCAGTGTGGGCGAAAGGACTGTGTTCAGGATGAGTTTGGAATTTAAAGCTTCGCATATTTAGGGTGACGAACTGACGACGTCCTCGCGAAAGCGCTCACGCAATGCGGAGAAAACGCAAAGCGAAGTTTGACAGCTTCATGTTGTGGGCGCTGAGGTCATGTGTGCCGATTTCTTTCGCCGCAACGAGATACCGACGGTCGAGAAGATAACTGCTGAGTTTTCGGAGCGTAGAGAACTCCCATCAATAAGGTAGTGTACTGTGCGACGCCTGCTTGCCGATATCGGCTTCATACATGAAAAGAGAAGCCTCAACTCGCTCCTTATCGACCGGGATGACATGACCGATTGGCGGAACCGCTACCTCCGTGACGTGGAGCGTTACCGGACGGAGGCCCAAAAATATTCTTCCTGGACGAGACATCAGTCACGGCGGAACACACTCGGTCGATTGTGTGGATAGACACCGTGGTGCCGAAGCACGGATGCCTGTTCGCTCGAGCGAATGGTTTGACGACAAGTCTAAAACAACCTTCTGGGAAAGGTGAGCGCTGATCGTGACGCACATTGGCAGCGAGGAGAGCTTCGTCGATGGCTGCTTGGATGTATTCTGAGGCCAAAATACAGGCGACTACCACGAGAAAATAGAATACAATTGCTTTGAGGGCTGGTTCAATGACGTTCTGCAGAAGTTGCCAGCTGGTAGCATCATTGTTTTATACAATGCACATTACCATAGCCGGCAAGAAGAGAAATTGGTGACGACGGCCTGGAAGAAGGAAGAGATATAGGAGTAGCTCACAAGCAAGAACATCACCTACAGTAAAAGTATGATAAAGAAGCTGCTGCTTGAGCTGGTTGCCTCTCTAAAGTCATGCTTTCTGAGCTCTATTGTAGACAACACAGCTGTAAGGGCCGGTTGCATTGTACTCAAGCTGCCTCCGTACCATCGCGAACTGAATTCCATTGAGCTTGTGTGGGCCAAGGTCGAAAATGGTGTCGCTGTGGACAACAGCCGCTTCAACTTGTCCTTGGTCGACGCTATCTTGAGAGATGAAATCAAGTACGTAACGGCGGAGGACAGGAGGAACAGCATTCAGCACGTGATGGACGTGGGGGCAAAGCTCAGGCTTAACACGTCTGCGAGTGAGCACATTCAACCCATCATGATCCAGCTGGGTGAAGATGACACTGATGAAAGCGACAACGACTGCAAGCTCTCAGGCATTGAGCCACTAGATGAAGCATAGTGGCTTCGTAATAATAAAGATGAACAGCCCTTATTAGGGCTACCGAATTTCTGCTCGGTGGGTTCGCAAGAGCCAACCATCCATTCTGTGACCCGTCTGCACCGAAAATTGAAGTGTCATCATAACCAGTGCTGGTGAAATAGCAGGAGTCAGCGCGAAACTGACAGCCACTGTTAGCAGCTTGCATGCCAAAGCACATTCATGTGGCTGCAATGTTCATTTTAGTTATCTGGCTCACACAAGTAATGCAAATAAGAGAACGAATATAACACATCGTTAGCTTAGTGAGGCCGAAAATGCTCATTCAGGCAGCCAAACGTCAAATGTGACGCACCACATAGTACAATAGCAGAAGTCTGGGCACGCTTTATGATTATGTTGTCAGTCTGCCTTGAGAATTAAAGTGTTTTTAGGCAATTTTAGCCAATATTTAATTTGTTATTGTGACTTGGACAAGTAACGCAAATGCGAGTAGAATTACGAACGTGAATAACTTTGATGGCATTGTGTTGTCATGTTTACATATCGTAAGAATACTCAGTAATGCTGAACGTGGTAATGAAATTGTAAAGAAAGATGTGGCTTCAGCCTGCTTTGCAAAAAAAACGCAAAACCTAAAGAGCAGAAATAAGAATAAACATATACAGGGGTGAAAACACTCACATAATCACACAAATTCACACAAACTTGAGCGAGAAAACAGATCTAAATTACAAAAAAGTGTAAAATAACAATTGCACCCAAAAACGCACACACATTTAACACCGACGCGAATAAAACTATTATGAGTCAGTCCACAAGCAGCTGTGCCCACTTTATTTTACTTTTTTTAATGTACATAAAGGCTCTGTTGCCTTCACTGTCACAGAAATTTTTTAGTAGTGACATATCACGACAAGCAAAAAGCAGTGCTAAGCTGTGTTGTGGTAAAACAAGTCGAACGCTGGCAGCACTACTCAAGCGCGATTGTGTCACAGCAGGCATTCTACAGCTGGCGCGTGCAATGAGCGAAGCCACACAAAGCCACACAGCGACGCAAATGCACGCCAAGCTCCCTTGTAACGGCACCAGTGTGATTTTATATTACCACCTAGGCTAACATTAGGGAAACAAACACTGCTCCCATACGCCTGACCGTATCCAATGACATTCTCTGAAGCCGCGTCCGTTAGTCACTGATTGTTAGCATTGGTGGGAAGAATTCGATTGACGGTGCTACAAAACACTCGAACGACGCAGCTTTTAGCACGGCTATCTTATCACACGGCCGCTATTGATCGGTCGTTTGAGCACTCAGCTGGTAGCAACGAATATTTGCGTTGGAGCTTGCTTTCGCAAATCTTTTCTGTTGAGAAACCCGTAGGTTGGTTTCATCTACGTACGCGTTTCTCATTTATCGTGATAATGGTCTTGCTCCATCATTTCGCCACGTCCGACAAAAAACGCAGGGGCACCATACACAAACACACCCACCGCTCAAAATAAATACCGTCTCTGGCAAACTCTCCTAACCATAACTTCACTTAGGTGCAAACAAATTGATTGATTGATATGTGAAGTTTAACGTCCCAAAACCATGATATGATTATAAGAGACGCCGGGGGGAAGAGCTTCAGAAATTTTGACCACCTGGGGCTGCGCACACGGGCCTGCAGCATTTTCGCCTCCATCGGAGATGCAGCCGCCGCAGCCGGGATTCGATCCCGCAACCTGTGGGTCAGCAGCCGAGTACCATAGCCACTGGAACGACTCGGCGGGGCTTAGGTGCAAATAAAAAAATTCCGCCATATCCACGAAGTGAATGATGATGAGTGGGCGAAGCTCCGGAGGTAAACCTGGTAAACCATGAATCCTCTGTACATTTTGCCCACTCGATTTTATTACATCGCTCCCCCTAGCGTACGTCGCCGCACTAAATCGAACGATTGCCTTCAACCAATGACACGCGCCATATGTGACATCATTCCTATTTTATAAGATCTCGCGTCTTTCATCAACTACAAGTACCGCTTTCTAGTTTATAACATCTTGCATCTTTTCATCATCAGCTACAAGTACCACCATCTAGTAAACACTACAAGAACTAAACGAGAGGTGGTTACATACAGGAGACGGTACCGCCATCTAGTGAACACTGCAAGAACTAAACTAGAGGTGGCTACATACAGGGGACGGTACCGCCATCTAGTGAACACTGCAAGAACTAAACTAGAGGTGGCTACATAGAGGCTACAGGGGACGCACAGCCCACGCCCTAAGGAGCTTCGCCCCTAAAACACCATGAAACAAACACGCACGATGTTTGTTTGCATCGGTATGTCACCATGGGATCCTGTTTTCAGACGAAGCGCAGCGCAGCGTTACCGGTGTTCGTGCAAACTCTCTTCGCCGGCTCACGGCTCAGAACAAACACACGCTGCACAAATTGCGTATCGTAAGCTCACAATAATATTTCTGGCATGAGAGACCACCACACACAATTTGAATTCACTCTGACGAAGGGGGACGCACACAGCCAACAGGACTCGGCCTAGTTCGAAGTGAGGACGGCGATGTTAGGCATGTTCTCCGTCGGACGGTCAGCGGCTAGAGTGTAGTCCGGCGCATGACGTCACCTTAAGTGCGCATCTATTGGCGGAGGCTCGTGTACATCCTCCTTCGAGGGGAAAATGCCGCTGCCTTCTTAAGTTGCAACCGACTATACTATCGCTCAGGAGCAGAGAGCGCTGTGGGCGGCGCTTGTTTGTCGTCTGCTACAGTTCTATCCGCGCTTCAGCTCGTCGCGAAGCCAGCCGTCCTCGCACTCAAAAATATGTTGCAGCCTCCATGGCCAATTTCAGATGGAAAGCGGTGGGGAAGCTCAAAAGAAGTTAAAATATATGAAATACTACCTCAATGATACTTTTGGTGTTTAAATAAGCATGACTTCCTCTTTACAGACGTCTGTTTCTAGCATAACAATATAAACATAGTTTTCATTGCGGAGGGTGTATTTGATGCACACTAATCTAGATCTGAGATTGTGCATTACATAACGTCAACAAAGCATATAAAAGCGCCTTTAATGAAGCCACCAGAAAACGCTCTTGGTCTGGACAATTCTTTATGTAATGAGAAGGCGAACAAAAGACGGCCATCCGGCTTATGTGTCAGAAGACATCTGATTATACATCATTCCTAATGAGAAGGCGAACGAAAGACAGCCACCCGACTAATGTGTCAGAAGACATCTGATTATACATCATTCTCGTAATTTTCCTTCTTGCTCGAAAGAGAGCGACTGTTTCAAAGATTTTGCCACTTAGGCCATTCTTCGCGACGAGCTGAAGGGCGGCCAGAATTGTAGCAGACGACAAATCAGCAACACCCACAGCGCTCACTGTTGCTGCGTGAAACTAGTTGCCGCAGCTGGCCCGCGGTGGCCCCAACAGACGACACGCGCTCCGGTGTTCTCTTCAACAGTGAACCCCTCTGTACATCGGTGCATCCGGTACCTTCGAGTTACGGCTGAAACATCACAGCATTGATGTAAAAACTAAAAAGAGTCATTAAACACCCCCGCCGAGCATGCCGAAGTACACGAGCAGATAAGTTGAGTTGGCGTCCTCATGTCGATAACATCTGTCAATCAGCATGTCAAAAATTGTGCTTCGTACGAAGGAAGTTAGGCCGAGCCACAAAAGATGTCAAGCTGCTTGCCTACAAAACGTATATCCGTCCGAGATTGGAATATGCTAGCGCTGTGTGGAGCCCACACCAAAAGGTCTTAAAAATAAATTAGAACGCAGTAAGAGTATGTCAGCTCGCTTTATCTGCTCCAAATATCAAAGAAGGGTTTCTGTTACTGAAACGTTATTAGTACGTAAATTAGAATCGCTAGAATTAAGAAGGCAGAAACAGAGGTCTAAACTTTTTTTTCAGATCTTGCATGCTGGGGTGAAAATAAACAGGGATGATTATTTGAAGCATTCTTACAAAAGGTTTTCAAGAACAACATGCCCTACATTCATACAACCATTACATGCTCGAACAGATATCTTCCGATTTTCCTTCTTTCCCGATGCTAAAAATTTGTGAAATGAATTACCGAATGATATGGTGCAAACAAGAACTTTGAGTGATTTAGAGGTTGCTCTTAATAGGCATTTTGTTGAAAAGTGTTCATGTAAGTGTTTCCTTAAGAATGTTTCATCGGTCATAAATATCATCTTGTAAATGTATTAAGTGAAAAAGCATGTAACTGTGTTTCGTATATAATTATGCTATATGTTACAGCGTTGATCTTACAATTTTTTTTTCAAATATTTAATTTTGTGCAACTCAATCCTTCACCCTTCCTGTAATGACCCTCGAGTGAGGGTTAACAGTATGACAAATAAATAAAAATAAAAATAAATCATCAGAGAGACAGGGGGGAAGAACCGTGTCGTGACTGCTTAGCAAAACTTCCCTTCAAGATTGTATCTGAAATGACCAACAATACAGAAAAGAAGAAGCACGGTCAACCACACGGATGGTAATCTGCCCCCTGCATGCGCAAGATGTTTAATTCACGTGCTGTAGACTATTTTAACGCCAAGCTTTCACCTTTTGCTTTCATTGTGAACAAGGCTCCTGTTC
Organism: Rhipicephalus annulatus; assembly: GCA_013436015.1. Classification (NCBI taxonomy): domain Eukaryota; kingdom Metazoa; phylum Arthropoda; class Arachnida; order Ixodida; family Ixodidae; genus Rhipicephalus; species Rhipicephalus annulatus. Next base: position 29,788 of record WOVY01012621.1, read on the forward strand.
TGGGCGCCGAAACGTCAATAAATCGTTTTTGTAGTGGTCGGCGTTTTGGCATTTTTATTAAATGAAGGAGCTTCCTCCATCCATACGTCCTTCTGTCTGTCTGTCTGTCTGTCTGTCTGTCTGTCTGTCTGTCTGTCTGTCTGTCTGTCTGTCTGTCTGTCTGTCTGTCTGTCTGTCTGTCTGTCGTCTGTCTGTCTGTCTGTCTGTCTGTCTGTCTGTCTGTCTGTCTGTCTGTCTGTCTGTCTGTCTGTCTGTCTGTCTGTCTGTCTGTCTGTCTGTCTGTCTGTCTGTCTGTCTGTCTGTCTGTCTGTCTGTCTGTCGGTCTGTCTGTCTGTCTGTCTGTCTGTCTGTCTGTCTGTCTGTCTGTCTGTCTGTCTGTCTGTCCTGTCTGTCTGTCTGTCTGTCTGTCTGTCTTCCTGTCTGTCTGTCTGTCTGTCTGTCTGTCTGTCTGTCTGTCTGTCTGTCTGTCTGTCTGTCTGTCTGTCTGTCTGTCTGTCTGTCTGTCTGTCTGTCTGTCTGTCTGTCTGTCTGTCCTGTCTGTCTGTCTGTCTGTCTGTCTGTCTGTCTGTCTGTCTGTCTGTCTGTCTGTCTGTCTGTCTGTCTGTCTGTCTGTCTGTCTGTCTGTCTGTCTGTCTGTCTGTCTGTCTGTCTGTCTGTCTGTCTGTCTGTCTGTCTGTCTGTCCTGTCTGTCTGTCTGTCTGTCTGTCTGTCTGTCTGTCTGTCTTGTCTGTCTGTCTGTCTGTCTGTCTGTCTGTCTGTCTGTCTGTCTGTCTGTCTGTCTGTCTGTCTGTCTGTCTGTCTGTCTGTCTGTCTGTCTGTCTGTCTGTCTGTCTGTCTGTCTGTCTGTCTGTCTGTCTGTCTGTCTGTCTGTCTGTCTGTCTGTCTGTCTGTCTGTCTGTCTGTTCTGTCTGTCGTCTGTCTGTCTGTCTGTCTGTCGTCTGTCTGTCTGTCTGTCTAAGCGGTGGCGTGCCTTCTAGGGCGCGGCATTCAAACCAACCATGACCATAGCTGCGCCTCTAACGGGAGCTGCGAGAACTAGCGTGGCTATTACGGCGGGGTGGATGAACATGGCTTCAGCATAAAGAGCAAGCTCGTAAGAGATACAGTCCTTATGTTTATTGACGCGCATGAAACTAACGGCTGAGGTGCACGACATGAGCAACTTCAGGCTGCGCACGCCGTCGTTGAGAGTTGGTGATGCCGTCGGTGACAACCTCCATGTCAAGTTTATCGAGACGTCGAGCTACACTGTATAGTCCGAACCACCATCGCTGAAATTTTTTACTGAGTCCACGTCGGCGTACTGGCGTACACACCCAAACACGGTCACGGGGTAGTATTCCACGAAGCGCCGTCAAAAATTGTAACGGTGGCTGTTGGTCGTCTATTGGTTCTTGATCCGGAGGCGAGCGAGGTTTCGGGCTTCTTCCGCGCACTGAAAGTGGACAGTAACGCAAATGTCTTCGTTTCTAACGTTGAGTAACATGTCATCGAGCATCGTCCCACAAGTTCTTCTAGCGACCAATGTGATGAGTATGACGTCATCGGCACCACTTCTAGTATGACGGTGTTGTATGCAAATGTTACATACGGATTGATGGAATCCCACGTCTTCTTCTCAGCATCAACGTACAAGGCCAAGATATCAGCGATAGTCTTGTCGAGACGTTCGGTGAGGCCATTATTCTGTGCACTTGGTTGGGAGGTGGTTGTCCGGCAGTGGATTGTTTGGCTGTGTCTTAAGATCACCTGAGTGTGTTCTGCAGTAACTAAAGACCGTCCTTTTGTCAGTAAAAAAACCTATGAGGTGCCAAGACGCCAGACAATTTCCTGGACAAAGAACATTGCTACCTCAGCGACCGCTATTCGGGAGAGGCTTTTATCTCAGCGTAGTGCGTAAGGTAGTCAGTAGCTACAACAATTCAATTTTTCCCGGAATTTCTCCTCGGGAACGGTCCCAGTGAGTCCATGCTGCTTGGATCGAAAGGCCGGTCATGTAGCTTATTAGAGTGAAGATGTCCAGCCAAGCGCATTGGTTGCTGAAGTTTCAGTTGCTATTTTTGGGCGACAAGTCTGACAAAATATAAAGACTTTGATTTCGGACACACTGCCCATGTTTTGTCGACCTCACGACCGCATGATATCTTGCGGAGGTGCTCTTAGTTAATGCATCAGAAACTGATGATGATTGATTGATATGTTGGGTTTAACGTCCCAAAACCACTATATGATTACGAGAGACGCCGTAGTGGAGGGCTCCGGAAATTTAGACCACCTGGGATTGCATCAGAAACAGCCGACAAGCCAAGAACCCAGTACAAGCCGCAAAACAAAAAAGAAATCGACGCCAACCCCGAACAGTGAGCAAGCTGCATGCAACAGGTTCTACATCCAGAGTACGCGCCTCTTCTTAACTGACCCGGAAGACCAAGGCCATGATTAGTACTGCGTCAACTGTGACAGCAACTGCGTTATCGCCTCCAATCGTGATACAGCGGCCAATGGAGCCACTGATATTCCGGGGAACAGCATGGGAGGCTCCTGAGACGAGGCTTTAGCCTTACGAGAGGACGGTAACCTTCAACAACTGTCGATGACAAGCTGCACTTTGTGTACTTCTCTTTGGAAGACAGCGCCAGGGCCTGGTTGGAAAACAGCGAGTCCAACCTGAGAAAGTGGAACATTTTCCTGACCAGCTTACTCGCAACGTTTAGAAGCATCCAAAAAGTTCACATTGTTGGGCTAGTCGTAGCATGTTCATTGAAAAGCTAACATTGCGGCTATTTAGATTATTTAAAAGAACTAACCACCACTTCACTTCAGCTCATTGTCAACAATGTTTTAGCGGCTTTTTGCCATTTTGGGAAAGAAGGAATTGGTGTTTCGAAACGAGTTGCTGACCGGTGGTGCTTTGCAGTTTCTGAATTTGAGCACCACCCTTCTGGAGCACCGTGCCTGTTGGCTTTATTCGCAGAGGTCTAAAAAAATTGCTGCGATACAAGTCGGCACATTCCGAAACTGTGGAAAGGGCCATAGCCAAACACTGTCTACAGACTGTGCTGACGATGTCATGCTCACACGTCATGCAAAAGCGTTTTCGGAACCAACTAAATCGGTTGACTTTAGCTGGTTTCCCTCGCCCGCAGCTCAACGCTGTCACAGACTTAATCAACCCGAAGTTGAAATATGAACACCACCGTGCTGGGGTTGAGCAAGAGCGGAGAATATTGGGACAAGAGGTCATACCGTGTATGCTACGGATTTCACACAACCTCAAGTAGGCTGCAAAAAGCCATGGCATGCCAATTGTATTTTTTCCGCCACACGGAAGCTATCTGAGATATGCCTACGTATAGCAAATACTAGGAACGAAAAAATGGCTGTGGCAAGAAGCACCCAAATTCTAACGCAAATTGTGCTACCGGTGTTGTTTACGAATTTCCGCTTTCTTGCGGCGAGACATATGTCGGCCAGACGGGAAGGTGCGTGATTTAGCGCGCAGACCCACTGTGATTCGCTTCAGTGTCAGCTGCATCTGCATCAAATTCTAATTCTGGGAGAAGCAGGGGCAGCACCGCAAGGAAACTCTTCGAGGCTTTTCACATAGAAGAACAAAACTTCTGATGCAATAGTGATACTTAATTCTTCTTTTCGCAAGCAGAGAGCACGTTCTTGCATCACAGGTTGTGACTAAGATGTTATGCAATCGTTCTGAGCCTGTCCTTTTGCGCACATGTAAACCTATATATCGAATTCCACTAAACGTTATCTGTGCGATGTATGCCTTGCTTTCTTGCGGATGTCATTATATATATATATATATATATATATATATATATATATATATATAGGACAGCAGCAATGTTGGAATGAACAGTGGATAACAAAGTACTTGATTGGGTTGGTTGGTGCTGCTTGGTAGACGAAGAAAGTGCCTAACAGCATAAACGACAGAAGGAGATAAAAGAAACGAGAACACAGCGCTGAACTAACAATCAAAGTTTATTGGAAATCAACTGCAATATAAAGGAAAACAGAATCTGCGCATAACAACGCAATATCAGCAAAATCGCACATACATGTGCCAAACGACCAAACTTATCAAGAGCCAGTCATATCAGTGCACCCTAGATAACTAATTTCACAGCCGTGAAGAAAAATCAAAGGTACGCTAACACAGGAAACACCAAATTAAATATGATTGGCTTCGTTAATTCCATGCTCGCGCTGATTTTTATGTCACCCCGTGACACACTTGTCAAAAATTGGCTGACAACCACATTTTTTAACATGGTCTGCCAAGTGACTGGGAATGGAGCCTTTTAGAGAGTGAGCATGCTCCCTCAACCGATAATTTATGCGTAGGCCTGTTTGACCAATGTAACAGAGCCGGCATGTACACAATATATTGTATACAATCGATAAAAGACAATCGACATTGAGCGTAGCGTGTTTCTTAGTGCATGTTTCTTTCTTACGTCCTTCACTGTTAGCCCTGCCACATAGCCCCGCGAGTTTGTCACGTGCGCAGAACACAACTCGTACACCTGTTTTGCCAGCGACCTTCTTTAACCTATGGGAAACCTCGTGTACGTAGGAAATGACAGCCGTGCTAGAATGTGGCTTGTTGAGTAGGTTGTTGCTTTGTCCCCTATTAGGCACTCTTAGTGACATAAGCAGAATCTTGGTGACGGAAGTTAGTAGGAGATTAAGAAAACCTGCTTGTTGAAGGCGGTAAAATTGGTGTAAAAAACTGCATTCTATTTCGTGGTGACAAGAGCGAGTATGAGCTGCCTTGAGGCAGGAAAAAGCGATGCTAGGTTTGACTAGCTTAGAATGGGTGGGCGTGAAAAGAAGAAGGCTATTCTTTGAGCATTGCTTGTACCACCGAAAAACATGCTTCGCAAAAAAAAAGCACTGCGACATAGCCATGCGAAAAGCTGACTGGGCTATGTCGCAGGACTAACAGTGAAGTACCTAAGAAAGAAAATGCTCTAAGAAGAACGCACCGCACTATTTTGAATGTGTTTTAGTGATTGTATACAAGAGACTGTTCACATGCGGGCTCTGTAGCATTGGCCAAAAAGACCGATGCGTTGATGATCGGTTGAGAGAACACGCCTACACTCTGAATGCTCTGTTCTCAGCCACTTGGCGAGACCATTGTAAAAAGTGTAGTTGTCAGCCAATTCTTGACATGTGTTTGATTATGGGGCGATATAAAAATCAGCGTGAGCGAAAGATTATCGAAGCCTTCCACATTCAACAGTTTGGGGCTTCTTGTGTTAGCATACCTTCGACTTTTTTTCACGGCTGTGAAATTAGTAATGTAGGGTCCACTGATGTGCCAGACTCCTGATAAGGTAGGCCGTATGGCACATGTATGCGCGATTCTGCTTTTGTGTTATTATGGGTAGATTCTGTTTTCTTATATAATGCAATTGGTTTGCAATAAACTTTGGTTGTTAGTTCAGCGCTCTATTCTCGTCTCTACTATCTTCTCCTGTCGTTTACACTCTTAAGCTATTTCTTCGTGTTCCATGCAGCACCGACCAGCCCAATTAAGCACTTTGTTAGAGTTCATTTCTAGTTAATCGGGCTCTTTGTGCTTCTATTACTTCCTACGCTCATCTGCGTTATTCGTCAACTTGATCGCCACTGCGTCTTGTAGGGCGAGACTGTTCACGTTTTCTCTGAAGAAATGCTACTTGCCTCCTGAAGTCCTGCGACTCCTTCGAGGGCTTACTCCTTCTACTGGAGATGTGAACAGGCTTGGTCGTATCCCTCGCTCCGAAGCTTGGCGACAGGTTCGCTTCTACACAGGATGCGTTCACAGTGAAAATTGGAATCAGGCACCAAAAAAATCGGGGAAGAATTTCTTTCGTCGAGATCTTCGCTTAGCACGACAATAAGCTGAGTTTTATGAGGCCAGCTTGTACCTTGGCTGCCAAAAAACGGGAGCAAACTCACCCCACTAGGATAAAAATTGTCACCCTTAGAGACGTTGCTGTTCCTGAAGTGTAAAAAAGGTGTTGCAAAATGAACCGCAATTCTGCAAGCATTCAAACGTGGACAAAGATGGAGCTGCTTAGCCTCGCAAGAAGCACTGCTGGACAGGCAAATGATGACGAAATTGGTCGACTCGTCCAGGAGGAAGTCGAGTGCCTTCCGCAAAATGTCAAGACGGCTCGACAACGGTCTAGTGCCGTCATCGCCAGCACACGAAGAGCCGATGTCAGGCTTTTCCAATCTTATGAGGAAGGAGGGTTTGTGCTTATGCCGAAACATTTGAATGACAGCAGGACTGAAGAAGCCTTGCGAAAGAATTTCAAGGTGCTCCCAGCCATCCAAAGAACTAGAGCGAGGACGCAAGCTGCAAAACTGTGCGACGAAGTGGGCGAAAGAAGTCGATTATATGCGTGTCATTTCTTCTCAGGTACAGGTTGTGGTATGCACAACACCAGAGGTGCCGGTGTGTGACGGCAACTTGTAAAAAGTGGTTGTTGACGCAAACAATGAGATATGACAGATCAGCTGACAAAGAGGCTTTGAGGTAGTGGAAATAAACATAAAGGTGCATAGGTGGGGTGGTTTTCAACGAGACAGAATTCCCTTCGTTAGGAGGCTAGGTCATGAAGTGGGCTGGTGATTTGCAGGACGCAAAGTAGCTTCTTGGAGGGCACGAAGGTTCTTAGGCATCCAGGATAGCTAGTAACGAGGAAAAAATAAAGGGACCCTTTAATAGGTTGTATAGTGAGAAACCAGAGCAAAGGTAAAAAAAAGAGAAGGCGCGCAATGCGATTAGTTACGTTTACATGCAGGGTGGCAGAAAAAAGCAGAATGGCTAGACATTGAAGAACAGTTAAACAAGGAATAGATAGGTGTGTATGCGAATACAGAAACACGCCTTAGAGACTTGGAAGAGCTAGCACAGATTCGGAAAATACTTGGGGAGGAAGCACCAGGATCATACCAAAAAAGGAAGGTGGGGATGTTGGAATGCTGATTCATAGCCAAATGAGATAGTGACGCAAACGGGTTCAGAGCACCTCTGGGTTTCGGGCACCATAGGGGGAAAGAAAGCGTGGCTACGTGTAGCTTACTTGTGAACAGAGAATAACTGAGAGGGAAAAATTAAAATAGTGAATTGCATACGCAACGATATCAACGAACTTTTTAGGGGGTTGAAATAACCCTTATAAGAAACATGTATGCTCAAACACAGGACCTTGATGAATATTCAGACACCAATGGCAGGTTACTGCTAGATCTCTGCGAGCAACATAGTGTTGAGATAGCTGATGCGGGGCCTATGTGTGAGATGCAAATCACGTGTGAAGTCAGACACAGGCAATCGAGCAATAATTATTTTCTCATGACAGATGAAGCTGTGACAAACTTGGAGAGATGAGAATAGACGAGGAAAGCATTAACCACTTGGGTAGTGACCATAAACGCATAAAATTGCAAATTGGATATGAAACTGGAAATCTGAACATAAAATCAATGTTTGGAAACTCTTAATGTTTAGAAACTCTCAACTAAATGACACAAAAATAACAAATACAGCCCCGAGCGTCGACAAAAAAAGTAGAAAAACTACCGGGCAAAGACTGGGAGTACAGTGAGCTGGTACATATATTGAAGATGAAGATGGGAAAAGAGAAGAAAACTATTTGCTGGAAAGGAAAGAGGAACCCCAAAAGCTGGTAAAACAGAGAAATGGAGGAAGCAATCGAGAATTCACGGAAGCACATGCAATCAAAAAAGGAAGAGCACCCACAGGATGAAGTCGACGAAATACAGGAAATATATTTAGGAAAAAAGCTATTGTGTAGAAACTAGTCGAAACAAAATAAAGGTGAAAGTGAACGCTGGATGACAGAGAGTCCATTGAAACCAGTGTAACAGCCTTATCACGCATAGAAGCATCCCACACTTCGGTTCTGACAGAACTTTCACTGATGCGATCATCCCAGTCCATCATTGAGGTGCTCGTGACCAGCCTTTCAGCTCGTATTGATACCCTGGAAAAAATCGTGCAATCGTCTCAGTCTAAGGAATGAGGTCTAAAAGCAGACGTTAATGACAGCTTTGTCGAACTTTCTTCGGAAATCAGGGTTCTTACAGACAAGTGCGATGACGCTGAAAATCGAAAATCGCCTACGTTGTTCTAACCTACTTTTCTGTGGTATCTTAGAGACAAAAGGTGGGACCTGGCTTCTGTCACAGGCAAAAGTGACAACTTTTTGCTCTGAAAAACTCGGTATCTTCATACTGGAGGACGACTTGGAGCGTGCACACTGGCTTGGTCGTTACCAGCGAAGCAAAACTAGACCTATAATTGTAAATTATGCGAGATTCAAGGATAAACCCAGACTTCTCTCAGAAGCATCCAAGCTCAAAGGCGCAAGTTTTCAAATTTGCGAAGACTACTCAACTAAGGTTTGAGAGGCACGTAGGAAACTTTACGGCCATGACATACAGGGCGGCGAACCATTTAAAATTCGCTTTGACAAGTTGCTGCTACACAACAAGCAAATTTTGTACAATGCAGAATCTGATAGCGTTGCTGAATTGAAGTCGTAGCAGTCAGTGCTCCATTCCAGGTGTGGCAGCTTGGGATATTCCAGGCATGTGCGTCACCCACTTCCCCTCGAGCCCAGCCTCGCCCTTATGACTGATCCTGTTTGTCAAAGCCTGGCCACCTTAATCGCAAATGTGCGTAGTTATTTGCCTAAGAAAGACGGCATTGAATCTCTTCTCAATTATAACAGCACTGACATTGCAATATTTACGGAATTTTGGCTTCATCCGCACATTGCAGACCACGAGTTGTTACAAGACTGCCAGGCGTACGCTGTTCACCGGCTTGACAGGGTGGGACGATGGATGGTGGTATATTGATTTTTAATAAATAAAGAGTTCCTTCGTAAGCATCAATATGAACTGTCAACACGAAATATTCTGTGTGAACATTCCGTTAGCTTCAAAAACGACTGTGGTTATTGCTTGTTACCGTGCTCCTGATTGTAATACCTCTTTTATTCATGAAAGTTCAGTTCTTGTGCATCTTTACTCTCGTTTTCCTTTTGCTAATTTCATGCCCTGTGGCAATTTTAATTTTCCAGATAATAAGTGTACAAATCTTGAGTCACGTAACCGCCAATCCAAAGATTTTCTTTATATGATTCTGACGTTAACCTTTACTCGAATGGTTAATGCACCAACCCGCAGAAGAAACATTTTAGACCTTGTTCTTGTATCAAACCCCGATATAATTAAATCGCTATTGTCCGTCGATGGTCTAAGTGATCACAACTTGGCCCTATTTAACCTCTGCATCCCATGTCCTGTATGAAAGCCTTCCACTAAACACATCAGGAATTATGGCAAAGCCGACTTCACGAAAATAACTTCGAATTAGGTTTTTCCTTGATTTCTTTCGTCGGACTGCTCCATCTTGCTCGGGAGATGAAATTTGGCTGTTATTTAAGAAAAAACTAACATCATTCGTTGAGATTCACGTACTCCTTGTACGCATTCGCGGCGACTTGGCAAAACTCTGGTTTTCGAATACTTTAAAAAAGACTGTCAGAGAAAAAAAGCGTCTTTTCCGCGGTGCAAAACGCTCGGAAACTACTTCAAATTGGGGAAAGTATTTTACATGCCTGCGCGAATACACTACTGCTTTGAGACAATCCAAAAAGAAGTTCTTCCACCATGACCTACAGACAATTATGCACTCCAACCCCCAAAAAGTTTGGAAAGTCCACACACCAAGTAAACGCTTCAATAACATTTCTTCAAGTTACTCTGATGGTTTCAATTTGCCAATTGATGAGCGATCAGATGTAATCAACTCATACTTTTCATCTGTTTTAACAAATGAACCTACGCTAGGCGGCTTTGATCCGCCATACACTCTCTTCCTCAAATGCCTCCCATAACTATCACTCCTGGAGGAATTTTGAAACTCATCAAAAAAATAAAGATGTTTGGTGCCCCCGCGCATGATGGTAATACAGCCAAAATACTAAAAGGCACAAAAGTATTCTCCAGTTTCGTATTACAAATACTTTTCACGCTGTCCATCACACACAGTTTGCTTTCAAATGACTGGAAAATTAATAGGGTATTAACAGTATTCAAGTCTGGCAGCCGCTCGGATCCTTCAAACGGCCGTCCCATTTCGCTTGCAAGCATTGCTTGCAAACTCTTGGAACATATAATATATTCACAAATAGCATGCCATCTAAGTAATCATTCTTTCTTTTTTCACCATCAATATGGTTTTCGGCCAGGCCTATCGTGTGATACTCAGCTCTTTGAATTTGTTACAGATCTTCTCTGAAATCTAGACTCATCTTTTCAAGCTAATGTCATCTACCAAGATGTTGCCAAAGGTTTTGATTGTGTTCCCCGCCAGCGACTTTTGGCCAAGCTTGCATGCCTAAGGCTGGACCCCCTTGAATTCTCATGGATCCGCTGCTTTCTAACAAATCACCTCCAATACACAGTTGCCGGGAATCGATATTTAGCCACTACTAACGTGACTTCTGGAGTACCACAGTGATCCGTTCTTGGTCCTCTGCTCTTTCTCTTGTTCATAAACGACCTTCCTAACGGCATTTCATCTCCCATTCGACTTTTTTGCTGACGACTGTGCTCTTTATCATCACAATGCACACCATAGTGATCATAATATCATACAAAATGATGTCGATCTAATCGAAACCTGGTGTTCCAATTCAATAATGAAACTCAACATCTCGAAATGTAAAGTGATGCAGATATCCCGTAAGCGCTCAAACAGAAGTTAACGTACTCCCTAAACTCGATAGCTTTGTCCTCCGTCGAATCATATCGTTATCTTGGTCTCGCAATAAATAAAAAGTTGACATGGTCGGATCACATCATAAAGTTAGCTGCCGATACTACTAAATCACTCGGTTACATCAGACGTTCCATTTCTATGTGTCCCTCAGCCACGCGTAAACTGGCAAAAGAAACATTTATACGGAGTAAGCTTGAATATGCCTCAGCTATTTGAAGCCCTCATCAAGCACACCTCATTAACGTTTTGGAATCTATACAGAATCGTGCGGCCAGATTCCAGGTACAGCCGTGATGAAAGCATCAGTGCCATAAAGTCATCCTTCGGACTCGTGTCATCATTCCGACGTAAGATCGTAAGGTTGTGCTTGTTCCATAGGCTCTATTACAACTTCCCTCAACCTCGTAGTAAACTGCTAACCTCCCCCACTCCACCGTACATCTCGTCGCCTTTTTTAACTCTTGCAGCATCCAGCGCTTGCATGGTTCAACGTCTTATTTCAATGAATCTTTTTTGCCGATCGCCATTGCAGAGTGGAATATATTACCAGATAGTGTTGTCACCGAGTGGAACCCCAGTAAGTTTAAGCAGTTGCTTACCGATCACCTCATGCTGTAATATTTATTACGACCTTACTCTGTTCTTCATGTCTCGTTGAATTACAATGTTTTTATTTTGCACCCAAACAGGCAATCTATTTCACTGAGATGTGTGTTTCAAATTTGTGAGCTGACGAGTCTCATGTCTAACTTTCTATGTTACCCCAACCCTCCCTTCCATCTGTTATACCCCAACAGGAGCCTTTAAAATAAAATAAATTATGAAGTTGAGATTTGCGAAAGGAAGGCCACGCCTACAATAGTTTGGAGCCACCTAAAAGCACTAAGTAGAAAGTCAGTCAGAATCAGCAACATATGGTATGTCAAGGTGGAAATAAACAGGAAAAGTACAAAACACTTCATTTCATCCAAAAGGTAATAGCAGATTTGCCTCAAAAGATCGTCCATAAGGCTTCCATGAAAAGTAAAATTATGGAAAAGAGTGCAACCGAGGACGTAGTAGTACTTGATAATTTCAATGGAAAAAAAAGGCCGAAGGAAAAATTCCTAAGCGCACTACTCCGGGCTTTGATTGGGTGCCCGTCCGCCTCATTATTGAACTAGGACATAGTACAAAAGGAGCGCTGCTGGAATTCGTAGAAAAGTACTTACAGAAGAAGGAAATACCAGACACTTATCGGAAAAGTAGAATGAACTTAATCTACAAAGATAAGGAAAAAAAGATAACACTCGCTTGTATGTACCGCTAACCGTTACATCTGGGCCATACAGGTTGGTGATGCAGGCAGTAAAATTAAAGATAGAAAGGTGGGCAGAGCAAAATGACATTTTTGGAGAACTTCAGAATGTATTCCGAATTCACAGGTGGTTAGACGACAACCTGTTTGTTGCTACTCAATGTATAGAAATATCTAAAATAGAAAAAATGGCTCCATATCTGCATGTTCATCTTCAAATGTCGTTGAAACACCATTGTCTTGCGTGTGGGGAGAGTGAAAAAAATATTTATTTGATGTTCTGTGCAGGAAAATCGGTGAATGGTATTCTGGAGGCACTGCGTTAGAGTGCCTCTTGCGTGCAGCGGAGGGGAAAGCGTGCATCAAGTCGTGTCATACGGGATACATGAGCGCTATCTGCCAGTTTTCTCGGAAAACGAAGAACGTGGCTCATAGACGGGTGTGCGAGCCCGTCTCAGAGGTGATATGTAGTACGCAAGGCGTCGGGTAGGTGCCACCACTGTCTCGTCTTGGCAAAGCGTTGGCAACACTCGCCTTTTCGTGCAAGTGTTGCATGGTCAGCGGTGCGTGATAAGCGCTACGGTCCTTAACATTACTTATGTATGCCTTTTCGAGTAAAAGACGGAAATGCAGAATATATAAGAGTTGTTACGGTGCCCCAGACAAACGCCATGATTGCTTTTTAATTGACATTTGCCTAAGTACTAACGCTAAATCTTAAGCAACATCGGTGGGCGCTGCCCATGGGGTCGGCCATTTCAAGTACCCAGTGCCGTTAAGAGTGGACGAACACACAAATGTACAGACAGACAGACAGACAGACAGACAGACAAACAGACCAATATTTTTTGTGTCGAAGGTCCCCAAGAAAGACTATAGTCTTTAAAATAGGTCATTATACGTTCCTTATCTGGACCTCACCAGAGCATATAACAACGCTATAGGTGATTTCGTGGGACATATTGAAGGATCTGGGCGTAGGTTACGACTGTATACTTTTGAGAGAAATATACTGAGAAACTACAGTTTCCATAGAATGGTAAGAAAAAAGAAGCAATGACAGCGGTAAATAATAAGAGGCTAAGACAGGGATGACCTTTGTCCCCGCTGTTTTTCATGCTGTACCCGGTCAGGATGTAAAAAAAGTGCTTGAAGGTAGCAACACTGGGTTCAATCTGTTACAAAAACAGGCTAGCACGATGGTTGAGCAGGAGCTTCCAGGTGCTTTTAAATCTTTCTTGGGGAACTTCGACAGAAAAGTTTTGCGCTCTCTGCCTGTCTGTACATTTGTATGCCTGTCCGCCCTTAATGGTTTCCTAAAGGACATCAACAATACCCCAAACCGTGGAACCCATTCGCAGCGCCCACCAACATTATTTTCGCTCCAGTTTTAGCGTTCATACTTGTGCGATTGTCAATTAAAAAGCAATATTGCGCATAACTGAGGCACCATAACAACATGTCATTGTTTTGTATGTGTGCTTTTATACTAAGAAAGGCATACATAAGTAATTCTAAAGACAGTAGCGTTTACCACGCTGCGCTGATCATGCAATGCTTGCAAAAAAATGCAAGACATAACAACGCTTTGCTAAGAAGACACGGTGGCGGAACCTACCCGTCGCTTTGCGTTTTGCACCTTATCGCCTCCAAGACGGGTGTCCAGGCCACGTGCTTCCTTTTCGAAGTTAAATGCCAGATAGCGCTCGTGTGTCACGTGTGAGGTGACTCGATGCGCTCGTTCGCCTCCACTGCACGCTCGAGGCACTCTGACGCAGTGCCTTCAGAACACAATTGACCGATTTTCTTCCCCAGAACATGAAATAAACGTTTTGTTCAGTCTACCCAGACGCAAAATTATCGTCTTTCGACAACGTTTCCAGGGTAACATGCAGATACGGGGCAAATTTTTATGCACACAATATGACTACTTGCGGACAGTCGCAATGATATTGCCATGCGCGTTTCTTATTTACGCTCACATTTCCCTCGGTTATTAGATACAAAAACTGTCTGAAATGCTCAGCGCAAATTGCTCCTCGTTGTTCTAGAATGTTCACGAATAAACTAGATTGTTTTTGCTAAAATTACGCCCACCTCGCCAACATTACAGATTATTCTGGAACCTACGTGGCCACTAGCGATAATGCTAGAATGTTCCGTCCCACGTGTATAAATTCCGACACGCTTCACTGCTTGTCAGTCATTGGCGGCTGATGCTTTGTTCGCCGCTTTCAGTGCCATTGTCTTGCTGTAATATGACTTTCTTCATATGGAGCCAGCAGTTCAGCCGTACTGAACAGTTTAAAGTTCGACCTTCAGTCTGCTCCTTTCGTCCACGCCACAACTCCGTGACCTATGGTGGAGGTCGTGGGATCAAATCCCGGATGTGGCTGCATTTTCCATGAAAACAGAAACATTATATGCTCGTGTACTCAGATTTGGGTGCACGTTAAAGAACCCCCAGGTGGTCGAAATTTTTGGAGCCCTCCAATACGGCGTCTCTCATATTGTAACGGTAGGATGAGAACGACGAAGAAGACAAAGAGGAGGACGATGTTGTCAGATCTGTGAGCCAACTGGGCGCCATCTTGTCCACCACCGAGTTTATTCCTCGTTTTATAAAGTAAAGTTATTCTCCCGTAACATCATTGGTGGGAGGTGCGGGGTACTCACTTCACGCAAAACGGAGCTTCGTAGCGGGCGCCTAGTGGTCTCCCCCATGGCGACTGAAGTCAACAATGCCGACCCTTCCCCGACTACCGTGCCTTCTCCAACTACGTCCGTGCTTTCTCCAACTGGACCGTCAACCCTCATCTTGGAGCCCCCGAGAGATCCAGGTACCTTTTCTGGCACTGATGGCATTGACGTAGAAGCCTGGCTGAAGTCATACGAACGAGTGGGTGTACGTATGCGATGGGATCCAACGCTCATGCTGGCCAACGTGATTTTTTATCTCAGAGGTACCGCAAAGGTCTGGTACGAGACGCACGAGGAAGAACTGACTAGCTGGGAGTTATGCAAGCAAAAGCTCCGGGAGCTATTTGGCAGGCCTGTGGGAAGTCAACGCGCCGCCCAAAACGAGCTCGCACGTCGAGTTCAGACGTGCACCGAATCATACCTCACGTACATTCAGGACGTGCTCGCTTTGTGCCGCAAGGTAGACTCGCAGATGTCCGAAGCCGATAAGGTTGGCCATATTATTAAGGGCATAGCAGATGACGCCTTTCACCTTCTTGTGTTCAAGAATTCATCTACGGTCCACGACATTATTTCGGAATGCCGGCGCTTTGAAGAAGCGAAGAGCCGCCGTGTTCTCCACCAGTTTTGCCCGGCTTCCAAACACGGCTGCAACATCCACATGCGAAGACCCTCGCCTGCCTTCTACGGAAAGTCCCGGTGACGTTGTCCGTATTGTCCGTCGGGAAATAGAAGCCGCAGCTCCACTCGTGTCAGCCTCCCCCAACTCCGAAAGCTATCACGCCACCGTCTCTCTCATACAGACCGTCGTGAGGCAAGAACTGGCCAACGCCGG